>JASVEL010010097.1:0-164374 GCA_032618575.1 Nicotiana noctiflora
GATACTGAGGCCGTTAATCTAGGGAATGCGGATGACGTCAAAGAAACCCGGATAAGTGTCCATATTGAACCCAATCTGAGAGAAGAACTGATCAAAACACTCATGGAGTTTAAAGACATTTTCGCATGGTCGTACGACGACATGCCAGGACTCAGCACTGATCTAGTGGTTCATAGATTACCCACCGATCCGGCATATCCTCCCGTCAAGCAAAAGCTGCGAAAATTCAAGACGGAGATGAGTGTGAAGATCAAGGAGGAGGTAACCAAGCAGTTGCAGGCGAAAGTCATTCGTGTCACTCGATACCCCTGAATGGTTGGCTAACGTAGTACCGGTGCCAAAGAAAGACGGAAAGATCAGGGTATGCGTGGATTATCGCAATCTCAACAAGGCAAGTCCTAAGGATAATTTCCCACTTCCCAATATCCATATCCTGATTGATAATTGCGCCGGACGCGAAATTGGATCCTTTGTGGATTGTTATGCGGGATATCATCAGATTTTGATAGATGAAGAGGACGCAGAAAAGACGGCTTTTATCACACCGTGGGGGACTTATTGCTACCGAGTGATGCCGTTTGGTTTGAAGAATGCGGGAGCAACATATATGAGGGCGATGACTACGGTATTCCATGACATGATACACAAGGAAATTGAGGTGTACGTGGATGATGTGATCATAAAATCTAGGCGTCAAGAAGACCATGTTGCTGACCTCGGGAAGTTCTTTCAAAGACTCCGAAGGTACGACATCAAGCTTAATCCGGCCAAATACGCATTCGGAGTTCCATCAGGAAAGCTGCTAGGATTCATCGTCAGCCGACGGGGCATTGAGCTGGACCCATCCAAAATCAAGTCCATTCAGGAGTTAGCCCCGCCAAAGAATAAAACAGAGGTAATGAGTCTGTTGGGAAGGTTGAATTACATCAGCAGGTTTATTGCCCAGCTCACGGCAACCTGTGAACCCATATTCCGCCTATTGAAGAAAGACGCTGCGATAGAATGGACGGCAGAATGTCAGGAAGCGTTTGACCGGATCAAAGGGTATCTGTCAAATCCACCCGTACTAGTTCCGCCTGAGCCAGGTAGACCCCTGATTCTTTATCTGACGGTCTTGGAGAATTCGTTTGGCTGCGTACTGGGGCAGCATGATCTTACCGGCAGGAAGGAACGGGCCATTTACTACCTCAGTAAGAAGTTTACAGTCCACGAGGTCAAGTACACTCATCTAGAAAAGACATGTTGCGCCCTGACTTGGGTAGCCCAAAAGCTGAAACACTACTTGTCTTCTTACACCACTTACCTCATTTCGCGTCTGGATCCGTTGAAGTATATTTTCCAGAAACCTATGCCTACGGGGAGGTTAGCAAAATGGCAAATATTACTTACGGAGTTCGACATCATATACGTGACAAGGACGGCTATGAAAGCTCAAGCCCCGGCCGATCACTTAGCCGAGAATCCCGTTGATGACGAATACGAACCTTTGAGGACGTATTTCCCAGATGAGGAGGTATTGCAGATTGAGGGGTTGGAACTAACCAAGGATCCAGGATGGAAGCTCTTCTTCGACGGAGCGGCGAACGCAAAAGGAGTCGGAGTAGGGGCTGTGCTCATATCTGAAACAGGACATCATTATCCCGTTACTGCTCAACTGCGTTTCCATTGCACCAACAATATGGCTGAGTACGAGGCATGTATCTTGGGGTTGCGATTAGCGGTGGACATGGATGTACGGGACGTCTTGGTCTTGGGGGACTCGGACCTTCTGGTACATCAGATTCAGGGAGAATGGGAAACCAGAGATTTAAAGCTTATCCCATATCGTCAGTGTTTGCATGATTTGACCAAACGCTTTCGATCGGTAGAATTCAGGCACATCCCAAGGATGCATAATGAGGTTGCCGACGCGTTGGCTACTTTAGCATCAATGCTACATCACCCGGATAAGGTTCGTGTCGATCCATTACATATCCAGATCCGGGATCAACATGCTTATTGTAATGTGATAGAGGAAGAGGTGGATGGTGAGCCGTGGTTTCATGATGTCAAGGAATACCTCAGGTTAGGAGTATACCCAGAGCAAGCAACGGGAGATCAAAAGCGAGCTATTCGGCGGTTGGCGAACGGATTTTTCCTTAGTGGAGGGGTGCTATACAAAAGGACCCCAGACTTGGGATTGTTGAGATGTATAGATGCAAGTCAAGCCACAACAGTGATGACAGATATACACTCGGGAGTTTGCGGACCACACATGAGCGGATACGTATTGGCAAAGAAGATTCTTCGGGCAGGATACTATTGGCTCACTATGGAGCGGGATTGTATAAGTTTCGTGCGAAGATGCCATCAGTGTCAGATACACGGAGATTTGATTCATTCTCCACCGACTGAATTGCATACAATGTCCGCACCATGGCCGTTTGTCGCATGGGGTATGGATGTTATTGGACCTATTGAGCCTGCAGCTTCCAACGGTCACAGGTTCATTCTGGTAACGATTGATTATTTTACCAAGTGGGTGGAGGCCAAAACATTCAAATCGGTGACCAAGAAGGCGGTAGTGGACTTCGTACACTCCCACATCATTTGTAGGTTTGGAATTCCAAAGATGATCATTACAGATAACGGTGCAAATCTTAACAGTGGATTGATGAAAGAGGTATGTCAACAGTTCAAGATTACACACCGAAATTCCACACCGTATCGCCCAAAAGCAAATGGTGCGGTCGAGGCGGCAAACAAGAACATAAAGAAGATATTGAGGAAAATGGTAGAAGGATCTAGGCAATGGCATGAAAAGTTACCATTTGCGCTGTTGGGTTATCGCACTACCGTCCGGACTTCGGTAGGTGCAACTCCTTACTTGTTGGTGTACGGGATTGAAGCAGTAATACCCGCAGAAGTTGAAATTCCATTCCTCCGAATTGTCACTAAAGCCGAGATTGATGACGACGAGTGGGTCAAAACCCGTTTAGAGCAATTGAGCTTGATCGATGAAAAGAGATTGACAGCAGTATGTCACGGCCAATTGTATCAAAAGAGAATGGCGAGAGCATATAACAAGAAGGTACGTCCCGGGAGATTTGAAGTGGGACAGCATGTGCTGAAGAGAGTTCTACCCCATCAGGCCGAGGCGAAAGGCAAGTTCGCTCCAAATTGGCAGGGACCTTTTGTGGTGACTAGAGTATTATCCAATGGCGCTCTATGTCTGACGGATGTTGAAGGAAGATGCACCGATATGGCTATCAATTCTGATGCAGTCAAGAGATATTATGTATAATTCTTTAATGCGTTTGTCAACGTTTGGTTTCGTTTGTGTGTATTTGGCATTTTTCGGAGAATGAAATGATAGAGGCAATTTTTCTGCTACCCAAACACTTTAACCTTTGTTTCCCCATTTGAGCCTTAATTATTCTTTCATATACCCTCTTTCGGAATCATCAATGAAGATGTGTAACAGAATAGAAAAGAAACAAAGAAGTAATACAAGAAAAAGTGAACTACGTTCGACCTGATTCCTCAAGAAGGATACGTAGGCGCCACACGGCTCGGTCATAATAAAATAAAAATCAAAAATCCCCCAAGCAACAAAACTGGGGCAGAAGTCATTGTTTCGTTTGAAAGATAGTGTGGATTCCGAAAGTTGTAATAAGCTAACCGTTGAGGCTAAACCCTTTTCTTCAGCCTCACGCGCAGAAACCATATCAAAAACCAGAAAGACCTCTCGATCAGTATTTGAGAAGTGCCAAGTCATGCGAATGAAAGACAAGAGTGACATCCCGACCCTCGATTAAAGCCAGGATGCACAAGCCGAAAGGGGATAACGCTCTAAGGGGAATCTCAGGGGTGATACCCCGCCGCAAGGAAAGAAAGCATAAATGAGAGAGTCTTAACGGTGAAAACCCTCGCGGGCACCTTAAGGCGACGGGAGATAGAGAGAAATGAGAGAATCTCATTAGTGAAAACCCTTTGAAGGGCACTGTGAGGTGACAGGACGAGATGGTTACAAGATGTCTGCATGAGACAAGGTTGGGACATCCGTTTACCTCTAGCAGGACGCGGTATCGGAAAGTGATTGACATGAATAGACTGGGTAGTTTAATCTCAAAGGCGCGGCATAACATTGGATCAGGCACACATTCAGATAAGTTTTCCTATTTTTGAGTTCAGAAAAGTTTTTCTCTTCTTTTGTCATTTGCGGTCGGTATTCTTTTCTTTTCTTTCATTTTCGAAAATTGATTTTTCAAAGCTTACTACCAAGTCTCCCAAAGCAGTATATTGAAAGTGAATAGGCATGGAACAAGGCAATGAGACAGAAGTCGTTACGATAGTGAGATTGGGATGACAGGCTGAGTGGAAGGTTCGCAAGAATCATGGAGTATGATGGACACATGTGGCATGTCCGAAAGATGATTTCACGCAACAGATCACCGGCTAAAAAGAGTCGGACCAAACCAAAGAGTGGAATAAAAGATGAGAGGTCGTTCGTGGAAAAAGCATCTTCCCAAGCAAGCGTCAACGTCGTCCTCAAAGTTCGAGAGAGGCCAAGCAGCTGAAAGAGAATGGCCTCAACAAGAGTGGCACGACCACTCGCGGCCTTTTGAAACTAACAATTTTTCTTTGATTTAAAGCAGGAAAAGAGGGTCCGACGGCAGAAAAGCATACCGTCCAGAAGTTTATCACACTAGGGCAGAAAATTTTCTCCTGTTGCGAAAATTTTCTGGAAAGCAAGACTCAGAGGATAAGTGTAGAAAGCAACACAAGATGGGGTGATCTTTGAGCCGGGTATCATCTCCAGCAGTTATTGGGAAAAGAAAAATGGCTTCGAGATTCCCCCAGCAGTATTACATCCTATAATTTGATCAAGGAAACAAAAGCGTGAGTCCTAGAAGAGGTAGGGGAAGAAGGAAGAGAATGAGGGGTGAAGGAAACAAAGAATACTTCCTCAGCAGCACCACCACCAGCAGGCGAGTAAACAGTTCACAAAAATATCCCCAGCAGCCAGAAGAAAAGTAACACGACCTAAGGGAAAGCAATTCCAAGACAGGATAATTCGGAAGAGAAGGTGTTCCTAGAGGTAACGCAGGAAGAAGAAAATGGTACAAGAGGCGAAGGAAGGTAATCAAGATAGGATGAAATCGTTGAAGTAGTTGAAGTCAGGGAGCCCGCCTGGAGAATGGAGTGGCGATTTAATGTTGAAGTTGTAATTGAAGTCAGGGAGCCCGCCTGGAGAATGGAGTGGCGATTTAATTTTGAAGCAGTAGTTGAAGTCAGGGAGCCCGCCGGAGAATGGAGTGGCGATTTAATTTTGAAGTTGTAATTGAAGTCGGGGAGCCCGCCTGGAGAATGGAGTGGCGATTTAATTTTGAAGTAATAGTTGAAGTCGGGGAGCCCGCCTGGAGAATGGAGTGGCGATTTAATTTTGAAGTGGTAGTTGAAGTCAGGGAGCCCGCCCGGAGAATGGAGTGGCGATTTAATTTTGAAGTTGTAATTGAAGTCGGGGAGCCCGCCCGGAGAATGGAGTGGCGATTTAATTTTGAAGCAGTAGTTGAAGTCGGGGAGCCCGCCCGGAGAATGGAGTGGCGATTTAATTTTGAAGCGATAGTTGAAGTCGGGGAGCCCGCCCGGAGAATGGAGTGGCGATTTAATTTTGAAGTTGTAGTTGAAGTCGGGGAGCCCGCCCGGAGAATGGAGTGGCGATTTAATTTTGAAGTTGTAATTGAAGTCGGGGAGCCCGCCCGGAGAATGGAGTGGCGATTTAATTTTGAAGTTGTAATTGAAGTCGGGGAGCCCGCCCTGGAGAATGGAGTGGCGATTTAATTTTGAAGTTATAATTGAAGTCAGGGAGCCCGCCTGAAGAATGGAGTGGCGATTCAATTTTAAAGTTGTAGTTGAAGTCAGGGAGCCCGCCTGGAGAATGGAGTGGCGATTTAATTTTGAAGTTATAATTGAAGTGAGGGAGCCCGCCTGAAGAATGGAGTGGCGATTCAATTTTAAAGTTGTAGTTGAAGTCAGGGAGCCCGCCTGGAGAATGGAGTGGCGATCTAATTTTGAAGTTGTAGTTGAAGTCAGGGAGCCCGCCTGGAGAATGGAGTGGCGATTTAATTTTGAAGTTGTAGTTGAAGTCAGGGAGCCCGCCTGGAGAATGGAGTGGCGATCTGTTTTAATTTGGTAGAGGAAAGCGGTAGAATGTAACAGAAATCTTCGGCATGAATCCAAGTTCGTAAGAAGAGACGAAGCATCGGAAGGAACGCCAAGTCAGACAAGATGGCAAGGAGCGCGACAAGATCAAGTTAAAAGAGATAGATAAGAATTTGTAGTACTGTAACTTAGTCTAGCTTCTTATTTTGTTTAGCACGGTGTAATAAGGGGATCGGTTAAGCATTGGCAACAGCAGTAACAGCGGTAACAGCAATAACAGCGAGATCACAACAGTCATGGTAGTCCCAGCTACCAAAACTTCCCGAACTACATTGACCTGATTCCTGTTTAGCCCGGGATATGTAGGAGGCCTCCGAAGCAAAGGCTCGGTCAAACTCTTTCAAAATGCTTCCCACGGAGTATTCAAACGGGCAAAAAATCGCTCATACATGCTCATTTATCTTTGCACGAAAACTCTTCGTTGTTTCCGCGCAAAGAGGGGCAGCTGTGAGCACGTGATTTTTGCCTAACATGAATTACTCCCACAATATTTTGTGAATTTTTGTGTTACTTTTGGTATTTTTTTGAATTCGTATGAGCGTGATTATAGGTGTTTAAATTAATAAAAATACAAAAATATGTCGTGCTTACGTTTCTCATCTAGCTTTGAAATTAAGAGTAATTAATTTTATCTTACAAAAATGAAAATCACAAAAATATAATTCATTTTTTACATTTTAGCATCCAAGTGCCTAATTGCGTATTTTATGTCTAATTGATACGATTGTTAGTATAATTAGTATTAGTTTGATTATCTTATTTTTCTTTTAAATTAGGAGTTAAATTAAATGAGAGGAAATAAAGGAAAATCGGATTTGGGCCAAAGATCCGAGCCCAAACGTTTAATTCAGTCCAATTCCCAAATCAAGCCCAACTCAAATAAACTCTCCCCAACCCATGACCCGTCCCCATGCCCGAACCGACCCGTCGCCCTTTTGATCTGAGCCGTTGGATTCCTTCATCCAACGGCCCGGATTAATTCCCTAATCCTAATTCACCCAAATACCCCTAAACCCTTTACCCCGCGTCACTTCCACACCCCCCTCTCTCTCACTTCGTCTCTCTCAGCTCAGAGACAAGAACTAGGGTTCCAACCCGCCGCCATAGCTCCCCTCCACCTGAAACCCGGCGGCAACAACGCCGCCGGCCGCCAAAATAACACCACAGATCCACCTTAACACCCTGAACCCAAATCCAGCATTAGTTTGGCTTGAATTGATCCCCGTCTTCTCGAATCTTTATTTGAAGGTTCAAGCCAAAACCCAATCTATGCCAAAACTACCCTAAATTCCTACCAGGTACTCCCCGTTACCTCTTCGTCCTCAATCCCTAACCAAATTAGCTCGAACATGAGTAAAAAATGTCAAATAACGGATCTAGGGTTCAATGGTTCAAGACTGTGTCGAAGCTTCAGGGTCGATTGGTTTCTATTCAGTATTGTAGGTCTATTTCTCACGCAATAGACGTATAATACTGACTAGGATTCAAGTTTTTAAAGGTGACGACGGTGAAATCCGAGAAAAGAGCAGTTAGTACTTAATCTCTTCGGTTTCTTTCTATATGTTTGTTTGCCTGTATAAATTGTATCTTTATTTGTTTTAAATATTCCTTGTCATTTGTTCTGTACTTCTCTCCTCCTCATCAGACCGTTTATTTGGTTTAATTTTCTTCTCTCAAACATCATAGGATGCGAATAGTCGCGTCATTCTGCGTTTTGTTTGCAATTCAGTAGTTCTGGTCGCATTACCTGTTATAATCAAATTGCTTTATGTGATGTTGGTTCCCCTGCTCTTTGTAGTTCATTTGTACTTGCATAAGAGATTAGGGACATTGCATTACTAGGTTAATCGGACAGTATAGTCAATTGGACCGTTTAGAGATCACTCGCACCTTTGTTTGATTATATTCACCTTGCATCTTTTTCTCCTTTGCCTCTCTGAATAATTAGAATCAGCCAGTGTTGGTAAGTTTACACAAAAGCCGTAGTTATTCTTGCAATTGCTTGCTTGTTTAGGTTTGATTAAGAAAATATGATTTGTTCAAATATAGATAGAAGGTATCTTTGTCAGTTAGTATTAATTTAGTAATTCAGTACAACTTTGTTCTAATGCTATTTAATTTGAACTGCTGATTTAAGTGTGATGAATTAAAATTCCCATGTGATTTGGTTTGATTGAATCTAGCTTTGCTAAAGTATCCTAATGTGATTAATAGGAAAGTAGTTTCATAGGTTTAGTAATCAAATTGTTAGATTTGAATTGGTTATAGCTGGTAGAATAGTAATTGCAGAAGTTTCGGGGGCATTTTAGGGTTTAACAGTCTGGTAAATGGTTCAGCTAAGTGGGATGTCACTATAGTACTCAATTAACCATTAATTTAATGTGTTAGTGGAGAACAAAGCATAATGGGAGGTAAAGGGATTGATTAAACAAACCATCCATAACTTTAAATTAAAAAATAGGACAAGACATGTAGTAGTGGAGGTATAAGAGAATATCATGGGCAAAGATGATGGGGGGGATTAGTTTAAGTGTTTCAAGAATGATAGAAGGGTTGTTTTAGTGATATATAAGGGGAACAGGGATAGACACAGAGGCTACACACATAGACAGACACAAAAAGAGATAGAAAAACAGAAAAAATAGGCCTTAAACACACACATGAGGGCATACACTTGGGAGAGAAGAAATTAAGAGGTCTTAAGCATAGAGAATAGGGAGAGAATATTGAGGATTCTGCTGTTTATCACATCATAAGGGTCAGCTGAAGGTTGTTCTGTCTGTTTTGGAATCCAAGTATCTGGAATTCTTCTTCTTTTCTTCAAAGTGTTACCTGTTCCTACTGGATTTATGGTCTGTTGAAAGGTTAAATCATTTGTTGGTCTGCCTGGTTTTAGCTTGGAAGTTGAGTGGGTCTGTTTGGGATTTGAGTGGTTGCCGTTTGGTTTTTTTTTTGCAAGTTCTGTGGGTCTGTTCTGGTTGTTTGGTTAGAGCTATAAGTTGCTGCTGTGATTTGCCCATCCTGCTGTGACGCTGCTGTGGCTGATTTGGTTCTTCTTCTTGTTTTTTTCGATCACCAGGTACACCTCTATAATCCAATAGTTCCAAACTGAAGCTGTGAGATGAATGCATGGAGAATATGAAGTTTAAGCCTGTTTTCAGTTTCTTTTGTGTTCTTTCGGATGATGTGATGAAGTAGTTCATTCATTTAACATTTTAGATTGTTAATAGTCCTTTTGTGTAATTATATTAATTTGAACCTTTGAAAACGTTGCTGGTACTCGAGCATTTTTAAATATTTGAGACTATTAGGATGATTGTTAATAGATTTGGATTTCAATTAAGCCTAGCAGGTAGAAAAATTAGAAAGGATTCACTGATATCCTATTGTGATAGCATTTCATTAGTTGATGGCATGAAAGCAGGTTCGAGTAAGACATTACCATTTAGACTAAATCTCAAAATAAGTAGTATTAGTAGTTAATGAAGGTAGACTAAAAATAATCCGCTAATGAGCGTTTGTAGATCAACTAATTTGAATGATTCTTGTCGGAATTTGCTAGGTCACTTGAGTAAATGACATCGCTTTAAATAGCAATTTGAATAAAATTAGTAACTAATATTAGTGATGAACGTTAGCATGAAGTTCAAAATGACTTTTGTATTACACATAGTCAACTCCATTGGCTCAATTTATCTAATACTGTCGGTTTAAATTAATTAGAGAATGGTTAGTTTGTTCTGATATTTTATCAAATTCGTATGCTATTTATAATTTTAGTTTTAGTATTATTCGCTTGTAGAATAAGGCATAAAACAATTTCCCTTATGCAAGCTCGAGTGCAATTTCCGTTCACATTGATTTAATAACTAATAAGAGGTCCGAGCTTATAAACATGCAATAAATTAGGACCTTTTTCTCTTTTATTTAGAGACGAACTTAGTAGAAAAATGTAGTCACTTTAGGATTGTCCTTTTAAAATAAACGAGACGAGCCTCGCCAAAAATACACCATTGTGGGGCCCTCGAATAATTGTCATGAAAACTTAGACTTGGAAGGATCGTCTAGTGAATTTCACGGTCCTTTTCCCAAAGTAAATAGACGATAGACTCTTTAGGCACGACTTGAAATAAAATTACTTTCCTGAATACGGGTGTGCATTTATGTGACCCAAATCTTACTCTCGGCGGAACTGAAATACATTAGAGTCGCAGGCGTACTGGTTACGGTGCGGCTCGAAATGTGTTTTCGTAACGTCGCAATTCTTCTAAAAATAAGAGCGGAGCATTAAAAGCACATAGTTAAAATATATAAAAGAATCGGATAGAAACAAAAATTGCAATTGAGCGACCGTGCTAAAACCACGGAATCCGGGAGTGCCTAACACCTTCCCCGGGTTAACAGAATTCCTTATCCAGATTTCTCGTTTCGCGGACTGTATTACAGAGTCATAAACTTCCTCGGTTCGGGATTAAACCGGTGACTTGGAACACCATTATTTTTCCAAGTGGCGACTCTGAATTTAATAAATTGATCCCGTCTCGATTGTCCTTTAATTGGAAAAAACTCCCTTGTGCCCTCGCGCGCGCGTAAAAAGGAGGTGTGACAATTAACATCAATCTTCATGAAATTGGGTTGAAATCTTGAAGAAATGTGGCCTAAGTATTAAAAACGGGATTTTTGGATTTGGGAGGCCATTTGAACTCCGATTTCGATAAATTTTATATGCACGGACTCGTGGCGAGATAAGGATCGCGTTGGTGCTAATTTCGGAATTTTCCGAGCAGTGGGGCCCGGGGTCGGGTTTTACCAACTTAGTGTAATTATGCGAATTTCATATAAATTGAAGTGGGTTATGATTCTTTGACCCGTAATTGATATGATTATTGTATTTGATCGGATTCTACGCGTGCGGAGCTTGATTCTCGTGGCAAGGGCATTGCGGAGTAGTCGTCGCGCCGTATTGAGGTGAGTAATAGATGTGGGTGATGACCAGCGGGTTCGAAACCCCGGTATACCACTTTGTGACGCTGTATAGCGGCGAGACACGCACACTCTCGAGAGTGCGGGGTCGATCATGAACTGGAGACTACATATTAGTCCAACCTGTTGATACTGTATTATTGGCTATTCTAGAGCCGTCGAACCTCCTTCTCGGATGGTTGCATATATATATATTGTGATAATGGCTACTCTTGAGCCGAGGAACCCCTTCTTGGGCGGTTGATTATACATGTGGGCCGTGAGCCAGTTATTGGATCCCGCGAGGATCGTTATCATGGTCTTATCATATAGACATGCTAGTTTACTACTAGTCCGCAGCTATTTTTGTTATTATGCTAATTCCAATCTCTGGAACTTGATATTACTGTTTTCCAACTGAAAAATGATAAAAGAGTTTTCAAAAAACTACTTTTGAGCCTGCGAGGTTGTATCTGCATATTAGCTGACTAGTAGTGGATCGGGCTGCGCGCCGCAGCGAGATATATGTTGGATCGGACTGCACGCCGCAGGAAATCTCTATGAGATGTGCTTGGGCTGTAGGAGCCCCTCCGGAGTCTGAACCCCCACAGTGAGCACGGGTACCCAAAATTGGAGTCGAGCTACGCGCCGTAGCGGTCATATCATGCATTGCATTGCATTTAGCTACATCTGCTAGCTGTTATGCTATTTATTGGTATTTGTTGGAACATGTACAATGAATATTGATTCTATGACAGGGTAGCTGATTATAGTTTTACATAGTGCTTTATTGCGGATTTCTTATCTGCGTCTTACCCTTGTTTATTACCACTGAGTCTGGCAGTACTCATTTTACTCCCTGCACCTTGTGTGCAGATCCAGGTACCTCTCAGCAGTGATCCAGTAGCTGTGCGAAGCGACGTTTGTGGATATTCGAGGTAGCTGCAGAGTCCGCAGGACCCGACATCCCTTCCTACTGTCTTTTGATTTTTGTATTGACATTTCTTTCCGCACTTGGTATTTTGTAAACCCTTATACACTCATGTTCAGTAGAGGCTCATGACTCTTGACCCTTGGTCTATGGGAGTTGATGTATTATGGGACTTGGTTCCCCGTTTTCGTTACATGTATTGCTTTTATTTCGTCAATTACTATGCCTAAATGGGTTAAAGAGAGCTTCTTGCTCCGTGGTTGATATGGATTGGTCAGGCTGGCTTAGCAATGTGTTGGGCGCCATCACGACCGGATTTGGGGTCGTGACAAGTTGGTATCAGAGCCTAGGTTTACTAGGCCTCATAAGTCTTGAGCCGGTTAGTAGAGTCTTGTGGATCGGTACGGGGACGCCTGTACTTATCCTCGGGAGGCTGGGAACCTTTAGGAAACACTCCACTTTTCTTGAACTCTGTCGTGTGATCTTGTTGTTTTGAGAACAGAACTTCTATATTCTATTCTCTCGCAGATGGCGAGAACGCGAGCATCGGGACGAGGTGGGCGACCTCCATTGCCACCTGTTAGAGGCCGTAGGCGCGGTCGTGCTAGAGGTAGAGGTAGGGCGGCCGAGGCAGTGCCAGCTGACCCGCCCGTTGTACCAGTTCAGGAGCAGCCCCCAGTGGTTGATGCCCCAGCGGTCCCAGTTCAGGGCCAGACTATATCTATTGCTATTCCTGGTCTTCAGGAGACTCTTGCTCAGATATTATCAGTGTGTTCCGGTTTGGCTCAGGTAGTCTCAGCTACTGCTGCTGCAGCGACATCTCAGACAGGGGGTGGTCAGCAGACCCCTGCAGCTCGCACACCCGAGCCGGTTGTTCAGGGACTTCGGACGCCAGAGGCGGTCCCCGCTCTGGTGGTTGCACCGGTTATTCCCCCAGCTGCACCAGCTCCAGCTCCAGAGCATATGGTTCAGGTTATGCCCGAGGACGAGCAGCGTCGTCTTGAGAGGTTTGGTAGACTTCAGCCACCCCATTTCAGTGGCGTTGAGGGCGAGGATGCCCAGGGTTTCTTGGATAAATGTCAGAAGATGTTGCGTACGGCTGGTATTCTTGAGTCCAGCGGAGTTTCATTTACTACATTTCAGTTCACTGGTCCCGCATTTGATTGGTGGGAGGAGTTTGAGAGGCGTAGGCCTGCAAGAGCAGCACCTCTCACATGGCAGCAGTTCTCTACTCTCTTTCTAGAGAAATATGTACCTCGGTCTCGTCGCGAGGAGCTACGTCGCCGGTTCGAGTGGTTGATTCAGGGCGACATGTCTGTGACTCAGTATGAGCTTAGATTCACACAGTTGGCTAGGCATGCCACATGGATGATCCCCACTGAGAGGGAGAGGATCGGGAGGTTCATTGATGGCCTCAACTACTCTATCCGTATTCTTATGACCAGCGAGCGAGTTCTGTCATCATCGTTTGAGCAGGTTGCTGATATGGCACGCTCCATCGAGGCGGATCGTCGCCGAGAGAGAGAGGAGCGGGAGGCCAAGAGGCCTCGTGGTTCTGGCAGTTTCAGTGGTGCTCCATCTAGAGGGCATTCCCGGCAGAGCCGAGGTCGCTCATCTAGACCTTCTCATTCAGGCCGCCCAGAGCAGAGCGAAGGTTCTTATGGTCGTGGTCGACAGGGGTTTCAGCAGGGTCGGTCATCGCTTGGTGCCCTCCCAGCCCAGAGTGCAGCACCTACTTCTCCAGCACCAGGTGCATGTTATGAGTGTGGTGAGTTTGGCCACGTGAGGAGACATTGCCCTCGACTACGTAGGGGCAGGACTCGGCAGAGGGATCGGCCCTCCTCTTCAGCACCATCTCAGTCTAGTAGAGGTGGAGGTCGGTCTTCTCGTGGACGCCCCGGGGGCGAGGAGAGATCCGGTGGAGGCCGAGCACGGTTCTATGCACTTCCCGACGGGCGTGATGCGGCTTGCCTCCGACGTCGTGATTACGAGTATCATTTCGTCCGTCACGCGAGATGCCTCCGTTCTATTTGATCCAGGGTCCACATATTCTTACGTGTCCTCTTATTTTGCACATCATTTGGGTGCAACTCGTGGTAGTCTTGATTTACTCTGTTCATGTATCCACCCCCGTGGGTGATACGATTGTTGTGGATCATGTCTATAGATCCTGTGTTATATCTATCGGGGGTCTGGAGACCCAGGCAGATTTGTTATTGTTGGGTATGGTGGACTTTGATGTTATATTGGGTATGAACTGGTTGTCTCCGTATCATGCTATATTGGACTGTCATGCTAAGACAGTTACGTTGGCCATTCCTGGTATTTCTCAGATTGAGTGGCGGGGTTCGACCGATTTCGTCCCTAGCCGTGTTATTTCGTTCCTAAAAGCTCGGAAGATGGTTGAAAAAGGGTGTTTATCGTACTTAGCTTTTGTGAGAGATGTGGGAGCTGAGTCTCCTAGCATTGATTCTGTACCTGTTGTGAGGGATTTCCCAGATGTATTCCCCTCAGACCTGCCGGGCATGCCGCCGGACAGGGATATTGATTTTGGCATTGACGTGGTGCCGGGCACTCAGCCCATATCCATTCCTCCTTATCGGATGGCACCAGCCGAGTTGAAAGAACTGAAAGAGCAACTTCAAGAACTTCCTGGATAAGGGTTTCATCCGTCCTAGTGTGTCTCCGTGGGGTGCGCCGGTATTATTTGTTAAAAAGAAAGATGGTTCCATGCGAATGTGTATTGATTATAGGCAATTAAACAAAGTGACAGTGAAGAACAAGTACCCTCTACCGCGCATAGATGATTTGTTTGATCAGTTACAGGGTGCGAGGGTGTTTTCTAAGATCGATCTTCGTTCAGGCTATCATCAGCTGAAGATCGGGGACTCGGATATTATGAAGACTGCATTCAGGACCAGATATGGTCATTATGAGTTTCTTGTGATGTCTTTTGGGCTGACCAACGCCCCAGCAACATTTATGCATCTGATGAACAATGTGTTCGGACCTTATTTGGATTCATTTGTGATTGTGTTCATTGATGACATTCTAGTCTACTCCCGTAGTCAGGAGGAGCATGCTCAGCATTTGAGTATTGTGTTGCAGAGATTGAGAGAGGAGAAGTTATATGCTAAATTCTCCAAGTGCGAGTTTTGGCTCGAGTCCGTAGCATTTCTGGGACATGTGGTGTCTCGTGATGGTATTCAGGTTGATCAGAAAAAGATAGAGGCGGTGCAGAGTTGGCCTAGACCGTCCTCAGCTACAGCGATCAGGGGTTTTCTTGGCTTGGCGGGGTATTATCGCCGGTTCGTTCGGGGATTTTCATCCATTGCTTCTTCATTGACTAAATTGACCCAGAAGGGTGCACCATTCGTGTGGTCGGATGAGTGCGAGGAGAGCTTTCAGAAGCTCAAGACAGCTTTGACCACAGCTCCAGTGTTAGTATTGCCATCAGCTTCGGGTTCATATACCGTTTATTGTGATGCCTCGAGAGTGGGGATAGGTTGTGTGTTGATGCGGGAAGGAAAGGTAATTGCTTATGCTTCTCGGCAGTTGAAGCCGCATGAGAAGAACTATCCTGTTCATGACTTGGAGCTAGCCGCCATTGTTCATGCCTTGAAGATTTGGAGGCACTACTTGTACGGTGTGTCTTGTGAGGTGTATACCGACCATCGTAGTCTCCAGCACTTATTCAAACAGAAAGACCTTAATTTGAGACAGCGGAGATGGCTAGAGTTGCTGAAGGACTATGACATTACTATATTATATCATCCGGGTAAGGCCAATGTGGTGGCCGATGCTTTGAGCCGGAAGGCGGTCAGTATGGGGAGCTTGGCATATATTCCAGCTGAGGAGAGGCCATTTGCTTATGATGTTCAGGTGCTAGCCAATCGGCTAGTGAGGTTAGATATTTCAGAGCCCAGCAGGGTATTGGCTTGTGTTGTATCTCGGTCATCTCTATATGATCGTATTCGTGAGCGCCAGTATGATGATCCACATTTGGCGGTCCTGAGGGACAGAGTTCAGCATGATGATGCTAGAGATGTCACCATTGATAGTGACGGCGTATTGAGGATGCAGGGCCGGATATGTGTGCCCAATGTTGATGGCCTTCGTGAGTTGATTCTGGAAGAGGCCCATAGCTCGCGGTATTCTATCCATCCAGGAGCCGCTAAGATGTATCAAGATTTGAAACAGCACTATTGGTGGAGAAAGATGAAAATGGACATTGTCGGACATGTAGCACGGTGCCTCAACTGTCAGCAGGTTAAGTACGAGCATCAGAGGCCCGGTGGTGTATTTCAGCGCATTGATATTCCTGAGTGGAAATGGGAGAGGATCACTATGGACTTTGTTAGTGGACTCCCTCGGACAGCGAGGAAGTTTGATTCAGTTTGGGTGGTGGTGGATAGGTTGACCAAGTCAGCTCACTTCATCCCAGTGTGTACTACCTATACCTCAGAGCGGTTGGCAGAGATATTCATCCGTGAGATAGTGAGATTGCATGGAGTTCCTATTTCCATTATATCGGACAGAGGTACCCAGTTCACATCTCAATTCTGGAGGACATTTCAGCGAGAGTTGGGTTCACAGGTAGAGCTGAGCACAGCATTTCATCCACAGACGGATGGGCAGTCTGAGCGTACTATTCGGATATTGGAGGACATGTTGCGTGCTTGTGTCATTGATTTTGGTGGTTCATGGGCTGATTATTTGCCTTTGGCGGAGTTTGCTTACAATAATAGCTATCGGTCCAGCATTCAGATGGCACCGTATGAAGCTTTATATGGGAGGCGGTGTAGGTCTCCGGTTGGTTGGTTCGAGCCCGGCGAGGCTAGGTTGTTAGGGACAGAGTTAGTCCAAGATGCCTTAGATAAGGTGAAGGTGATTCAGGAGAGACTTCGCACGGCTCAGTCGCGTCAGAAGAGTTATGCAGACCGGAAGGTCCGAGATGTGTCTTATTCGGTAGGTGAGAAGGTGTTGCTGAAAGTTTCGCCTATGAAGGGTGTTATGAGGTTTGGAAAGAAAGGGAAGTTGAGCCCAAGGTTTATTGGACCTTTTGAGGTGCTTAGGAAAGTTGGGGAGGTGGCTTATATGCTTGCTTTGCCACCCCGTTTGTCGGGAGTTCACCCGGTGTTCCATGTATCTATGCTCCGGAAGTATGTCGGAGACCCGTCTCATGTGTTGGACTTCGGCACGATACAGCTAGATGAGGATTTGACTTATGATGTGGAACCAGTAGCCATTTTGGGTCGACAGGTTCGTAAGCTGAGATCTAAGGATATAGCTTCAGTGAAAGTGCGGTGGAGAGGTCGTCCCGTGGAGGAAGCAACTTGGGAGACCGAGCAGGAATTGCGGAGTCGATATCCACACTTGTTTGATACTCTAGGTATGTTTCTTAACCCGCTCGCGGACGAGCGTTTGTTTAAGTTGGGGAGAATGTAACGACCCGGCCTGTCGTTACGGGAATTTCCACCCCGTTACCTTGCATTTACATATATTATGCTTTTAAAACAGTATTAAAATATATCGGGTGAGTTAGGAGTGATTTGGATTGAAAATGAAACAAATAGCATGTTTGAAGAAAGCTTGAATATGAAAAGTCAACCAAGAGTTGACTATTGAGTTAGAGTGCTCGGAACCGGATTCGATGATTCGACTAGTTCCGGGGGATCATTTATGACTTAGGAGAACAATCGGAATTTAATTCGGAGGTCCGGTGTAGTTTTAGGCTTGAATTGGCGAAGGTTGAATTTTGGCGAAATCCGAATGGTAGGTGATATTTTGATCCGTGGTCGGAATGGAATTCCGACAATTTTTGTAGCTTCGTTATGTGATTTTGGATATGTCTGCAAATTTTCAGGTCATTCGGACATCGGTTGATCGGGTTTTGGATTGAATGTTAGTTTTGAAAGTTTTGAAGAAACTTAGGCTTGAATCCGTGGTTAATTGGTGATTTTGATGTTTAGTATGGTGTTTTTATGGTTGGAACAAGTTCGTATCATGTTTTGGAGTATGTCGGTGGTTTTCGTTGGGGTCCCGGGGGTCTCGGGATGAATTCGGGGGTCCGAACGGACCATTTTTGAAAGAAAAGAGAAGAATCTGGTTGCTGTCATAACCTCAGCAGGCAATTGCTCTCCGCGATCGCGGGGATGGGGATGCGATCGCGTAGGGCTGGGGGCTAAGGCATCGCGATCGCAGGGTAACAGTCGCGATCGCGTAGAAGTGAACGGGTGTTAATCGCGATCGCAGGCCAATCTACGCGATCGCGTAGAAGAAGAAATGGGTCCAGGGAGAATGAGCTACGCGATCGCAGGAATGAAGGACGCGATCGCGTGAGGCAGGGTGACTGTGCATCGCGATCGCGTGAAGGAAGTCGCGATCGCGTGAGGCCGAGAATTTGAGCATCGCGATCGCGTGAGGAAGATCGCGATCGCGTAGAAGAACCTGTTCTGGCAGTGAACTTAAGTCCAGAAACAGAGAGTTACGGGTTTACACCCCCAAAACTCAATTTCAAGCCCTAGAGAGAAGAAAACTCGAGGAAATCACTGAGAAGTCATCGGGTATCGTCGGAGGTAAGATTCTTGACTCAAAAACATCAATTTATGGTAGTATTAACATCAATCTTCATGAAATTGGGTTGAAATCTTGAAGAAATGTGGCCTAAGTATTAAAAACGGGATTTTTGGATTTGGGAGGCCATTTGAACTCCGATTTCGATAAATTTTATATGCACGGACTCGTGGCGAGATAAGGATCGCGTTGGTTCTAATTTCGGAATTTTCCGAGCAGTGGGGCCCGGGGTCGGGTTTTACCAACTTAGTGTAATTATGCGAATTTCATATAAATTGAAGTGGGTTATGATTCTTTGACCCGTAATTGATATGATTATTGTATTTGATCAGATTCTACGCGTGCGGAGCTTGATTCTCGTGGCAAGGGCATTGCGGAGTAGTCGTCGCGCCGTATTGAGGTGAGTAATAGATGTGGGTGATGACCGGCGGGTTCGAAACCCCGGTATACCACTTTGTGACGCTGTATAGCGGCGAGACACGCACACTCTTGAGAGTGCGGGGTCGATCATGAACTGGAGACTATATATTAGTCCAACCTGTTGATACTGTATTATTGGCTATTCTAGAGCCGTCGAACCTCCTTCTCGGATGGTTGCATATATATATATATATATTGTGATAATGGCTACTCTTGAGCCGAGGAACCCCCTTCTTGGGCGGTTGATTATACATGTGGGCCGTGAGCCAGTTATTGGATCCCGCGAGGATCGTTATCATGGTCTTATCATATAGACATGCTAGATTACTACTAGTCCGCAGCTATTTTTGTTATTATGCTAATTCCAATCTCTGGAACTTGATATTACTGTTCTGTTTTCCAACTGAAAAATGATAAAAGAGTTTTCAAAAACTACTTTTGAGCCTGCGAGGCTGTATCTGCATATTAGCTGACTAGTAGTGGATCGGGCTGCGCGCCGCAGCGAGATATATGTTGGATCGGACTGCACGCCGCAGGAATATCTCTATGAGATGTGCTTGGGCCGTAGGAGCCCCTCCGGAGTCTGAACCCCCACAGTGAGCACGGGTACCCAAAATTGGAGTCGGGCTACGCGCCGTAGCGGTCATATCATGCATTGCATTGCATTTAGCTACATCTGCTAGCTGTTATGCTATTTATTGGTATTTGTTGGAACAGGTACAATGAAGATTTATTCTATGACAAGGTAGCTGATTATAGCTTTACATAGTGCTTTATTGCGGATTTCTTATCTGCGCTGTCTTACCCTTGTTTATTACCACTGAGTCTGGCAGTACTCATTTTACTCCCTGCACCTTGTGTGCAGATCCAGGTACCTCTCAACAGTGATCCAGTAGCTGTGCGAAGCGACGTTTGTGGATATTCGAGGTAGCTGCAGAGTCCGCAGGACCCGACATCCCTTCCTACTGTCTTTTGATTTTTGTATTGACATTTCTTTCCGCACTTGGTATTTTGTAAACCCTTATACACTCATGTTCAGTAGAGGCTCATGACTCTTGACCCTTGGTCTATGGGAGTTGATGTATTATGGGACTTGGTTCCCCGTTTTCGTTACATGTATTGCTTTTATTTCGTCAATTACTATGCCTAAATGGGTTAAAGAGAGCTTCTTGCTCCGTGGTTGATATGGATTGGTCAGGCTGGCTTAGCAATGTGCTGGGCGCCATCACGACCGGATTTGGGGTCGTGACAAGTTAAAATCGGATTTTCAACAATTAGCACAAGTACGCGCTCGTCACCTCACAAACAAGGCATTTCAAATATCAACAATACCAAATCCTAAGGGGAAGTACCCATACAAGGTTAGACAAGCCACTTACCTCGAACTGGCTCAAAATAAACCAGAAACCACGCTCTTTCCACCAGTGCTCGACTCCAAATGACCTAAATCTATTCAATTAAATTGCATAATGTAACTAACACTTCATGTAACTAATCCCTCTAGGCCTTCATCTCGGAATCGGGTAAAATTTATATTTTTAGAATCCTCATACTCTCACGAGTTCATGCATACAAAAATTATCCAAATCCAATGTCAAATTCCCAATCAAAACTCGAAATCTAGGTTTAAGAACTTTCTTCAAATTTTCTCCAATTTTCATTTCCAATCCGAAATTAAATGACAAAAATAAGATTACATTATAGGAATACAACTGTAATGGAATTAGGAATCGTTACCCACTAATTTCCTCTTCAAAATCCTCCCAAAATCGTCCTCTCCCGAGCTCCAAATCAGTTTCTAACTTTTTGAAACTTAACCCTCGAAATTCTGATTTTTCTGCCCAGCAAACTTGCATCAGTGGCCTAATTTCCACAGAAGCGGTAAAGGAAAAATTTCCGCATTTGCAATACCACTTCTGCGATCAAGGGAACCGCTTCTACAACTTCCACTTAAACCTCCTCTACCGCACCTGCAACCCAAAACCCGTATCTGCAGTCCCACGGGTGCGGTATACCTTCCGCTTCTGCAGTTTTAGGTCTTCTCACTCTTGGCCGCTTCTGTGGCTTGGTTCCACATTTGAAGGAATCGCACTTGCAACGTCTCAACTGCAGATGCGGTTATGTTAGTAGCCATAACTTTAGCTACCCCTCAAATTTCAAAATCATCCCGTCTACTATCCAAAATCATCCAGAGGCCCGCGGGACCTCAACCAACAATACAAACAAGTCTAATACCAGTGATCAATATTATACAAATCTTCAAAACACCTCAAACGTCATCGAATCAACCAATTAGCATAGGATTCAAGCCTAAGAACTTTAAAACTCTTGAAAATACTCTTTCGATAAATAAGTCTATCAAACCCCGTCCGAATGACCTGAAATTTTGTACACACGTCACATTCAACACTACAGAGCTACTCTATCTTTTGAATTTCATTCCGACCCTCAGATAAAAAAATTCACTATCGAACCGAAAACTTCAATAATTCAACTTTCGACATTCCAAGCCTAAATTAGCTACAAACCTCCAAAATACAATTTAAACATGCTTCTAAATCCGAAATCACCCATAGGAACTAACAGAACCAACATAATACAATTCCGAGGCCTTCTTCATATTGTTTCGACTATAATACAAATTCTAAAACTAAAGCTCTTATTTAGGGACTAAGTGTCCCAAAACTCTCTAAAACTCCAAATAATTCCTCCCAGTTACTCACAATAGTAGAAACAAATATGGAAAATGCAGTTAATAGGGGATCGGGGTGTTAATTCTTAAAATGACTGGCTGGGTCATCATAGTTTCGGCAACAAAGCTTCTAGGCGAGTTTAGCCTAACAAGTGTAACGACTCGGGGAGAGATTATACTATCCACTCATGCCGAAAGCATAACAAAGACAACTTTATTTGAAATGGTATATGGAGACCTGGGATGCAACATAATCTTTGAAGAACATGGATACATGAAATGAATGTTGTGCCATTAACTTATCATCAATTGTTGCAGTTTCTCACACCGGAAGGGGTTAAACAAATTAGAGGAGATTAACCGGTTGCTAGAGAAATGAATTTAGTTACCTTGTCTAGTAGCAAGAGGAAAGAAATAATCAGATAGCAACTACAGGAGCTGACGCCCTCTTCCATCATGATTGAAGATAATAGATAAGAGGATTCATCGAATTTCCATCAGGTATCAAGATCGTTTCAGGTATAATAGGAAACATACGCAGCCAAATCTATAGCTGAGGAGCTGGAACAAGTTGCTTTATTCACGGATTTCTTATAAAGGAAATTCCACTTAGGAATGGGGTTGAGCCCCAAACCAAGATTAAAAATTATTCATTTTCTTAAAGCTAACATCTAATATTTTGTGTGGTCACATTCCAATATGATTGGCATCCCATTGGATGTGGTTGTCCACATGCTAAGTTTGGACCTTAACTTCCCTCTAGTTAGGAAGAAGAAACGACCGATTGCAGAGATAAGAAATAAGTTAGTCAAAGAAGAGTTAACCCGATTACTGAATATAGGTTCAATTCAATAGGTAAAATAACCCGATCGGTTAGCTAACATAGTAGTAGTTCCTAAAAAGATTAATAAATTTAGGTTGTGTATATATTATAAATATTTGAATAAGGGAAGCCCCGAGGATTATTTCATGTATAATCGATTCTAAGGCCATGCATGAGTTAATGAGCTTTTTTATGCATATTCTGGGTATAATCAAATTAGCATGCACTGGAAAGAATAAGAAAAACTCTCATTTATCACAAAAATTGGCACATACTACTATAATGTGATGTCTTTTGAGCATAAGAATGTCGGAGCTATTTATCAAAGGCTCGTTAATAAAATATTTGAAAAAAAATTGGTAAAATAATGAAGGTATATATTGATGATATATTGGTCAAGTATCTTAATGCAGGATATCATTTATCTCATCTACAAGAGACGTTTAACATTCTGAGAAAGTACAACGTGAAGCTCAATCCTGAAAAATGTGCTTTCGAAGTTGGTTCCGAAAACCTCCTAGTATTTTTGGTCTCTCAAAGAGGACTTAAAGTAAACCCCGGTCCATTGAGGATATCACCTATCATTGATAAGTGTGAAGGAGGTGCAAAGGATGACAACCCTAAGCGGGTTTATATCAAGATCCTCGCAAACAACATTTCTTTTCACTCTTAAAAAAGAAGAATGTTTTTGTGTGGACTTCAGAATACCAACAAGCATTGAAATATCTAAAAAGGTGCATGTCTAGTTTACATATAAAAGGAGAATCATAATAACTCAGTTGGTCAATTATTTGAATGTTCACCTTATTGATAAGGGTATTGTTCCATCTTGTAATTCCTTTTATTTCCCATATACTTATGTAATAAGAACATTTAAAAAGTACGTCAAAATTGAAAGTTTTAGAACCCGCTAAAAAATGGAGTAGTATCTAAATTATTCAATTAACACTTTTGATCCTCGTGATATTTTGCTATCCCAATTTTAATCTTTGTATTATTTTACTTATTACTATTACAAAGTGTATCACGGTGTACGAAGTATCCACGTTCATCATCGGGTTCGGGAAATGACCGTGTCTTAAGGGGTTTTGATGTAGGCAGATTATTTTGATATAAGCATTAATGACTGATTCCATAACTCGAAATTGTGACTGATAGGTCACATGAAAAGAATTTTACAGTTTCTCCAAAACTCCTCTTCACTTAGTACGTTCTACCTTCAATTAAATCAAATACTATGTGATTCTAATCCCTACAAATAATGAATGTTAATTTTTGTTTAGAATTACAAAATTGACCATGAAATTCCCTATTTTTTGGTATTTGTAAAGCAAAGAATTGAAAAACTCTAAAATTTAAAACTAAAACCACAAAACAAATAGATCGGACGGATTAAGTTTTAATTGGTGCCCAACGGGAAGCAAAGTATACCGACCTTGAACCATTTCTACTACTCCATAGATTTGGCGGTTATATTTACTTATTTATAAAAATTTCAAAGTTCAAACTCACAAAAGAGGATGAAAGTTGTATACGGATAAAGTTGGACCTAATGAGCACCCTAATTTTTCAATAGGTCAAATGAAGCTAGAGAGTAGCTATATGGAGTCCGAATTGAAGCTGGGAACTTCTCGTACTAAGGCCTGAACGGAGTGCTTGCCACCAGAACCAACAAAACAATACCCCCTGAATCCAGTACGAGCTCCAAGACCTCGGAAAGCACCACACACAGTTGCACACGACTAATAGAGGGTTGCGATATCCATGCCCAATCGGATATTACGGCGCATATCTCGCCTGATATCGGTAGCATATCCGTAATTGATGTACAAAAGAGGATTTTTACCTTTTTTATAATTGTACTAAGGATAAATTGTCCTACTATATAAAGGAAAAGTTTCTTATTTAATAGAATATAACACGCATACCAAAGCAATACAAACGTGTTTCTCTACTTTCTAGTTATTGAAAGGTTCTTATTTTTATCATTGCTCTTCACACACGTTTGGCGCCGAATCGAGGACTAAACTAATTTCAAGCTTAAATTCGAGCTCGGACTCAACGTGACTACTAGTTTAGTTATTTATTTTATTTTTAATCCATTTATCTAACATTCTTGATAATTTGTATTAAATCAATCCACATATTTTTAAAATCAGGTATAAATTCAGTTATTATCCCTTTTAAGGGTAAACATAAATAATAGGTATTTATATAATGGCAAAATAAAAGGTTATGGTCAATTAGATTTGGGTACTAAAATCACACATTATGTTTAACCGAAAGTTAGATGTGCTCATTCGAATGATACGAGGATTTAAGCTGAAATAATACAATAATAGAACGGAAACTGCTAGTTGCCCTTAATTTTTCTTTTCATAGTCGTGTGTAAACATATCTAAAACTTAAAATTAATAAAATCAGGATATCTATATAACATTATTCAGTGTAAAAAAGTTCATTAGACAATATAGGTAGCAAAAATTTCCATCTTATTTTCTTTATTGAAAACCTATTTGAGCAAAAACCGATGAAAATTGTGATCACAAAAAATAATGTGTTATTCAATCTTCAATATGATCAACAGTCGCGACCACTCCCACTCCATAGCCTTCACCAGCTCCACCACCAAAACTATTTCCGCCATCTTTACCATCGCCGCCTCCTCCGCCACCTCCACCGCCGCCGCCGCCGCCGCCGCCGCCGCCAGTACTGCCTGGTCCACTAACAAAGCCAGCCCCACCTCCCATTCCCCAACCGTTTCCACCATCTGAACCTCCTCCTCCCCCGCCGCCTCCACCGCCGCCAGCACTACCTGGTCCACTAAAATAGCCAGCCCCACCTCCAATTCCCCAACCGTTTCTACCATCTGAACCTCCTCCTCCTCCCCCGCCGCCACCACCGCCACCACCGCCGGCAATATTTCCAAAAATTTGGTCAATTCCGCCAAAGCCGAGGATGTTTTCGGATGAAAATTGTAGAAGCTTCCTCGCAAATGTTGTTTGCACAAAAACACAGACAATACATAAAAGAACCAACCTGCTACTCATCGTTGTACTTGCCACTGCACCATAAATAACACACATGTTAGTTATTACTATTCAAAATGTGGGAAGGAAGTGCAGGAATTTTTTTTAAAATAAATAAAATGAATTTCCTATAGCAAAACTACAATTTCATCGCATTGCAGTTAGCGATGATGCGTAACAAGTTGGAGTCAGCTATACAAATCATCTTTTTCGTTTAAACTTAACTCATGTAATAAAAACAAAAATAAAACGTTTAAACACTATTTGATGCAGGGGCAAAGGTACATAGTCTTCGTCAAAAATTATATTATATGTATAGGTAAAATATTAGATTTTAATAATATATAGTAACATATGTTAAACATCTTTTATCCGAGTCTTTTTTTAACTTATTTCAAATTTGAACACTCTAAATGAAATTCCTGGCTTTACCACTG
This sequence comes from Nicotiana noctiflora, assembly GCA_032618575.1. Classification (NCBI taxonomy): domain Eukaryota; kingdom Viridiplantae; phylum Streptophyta; class Magnoliopsida; order Solanales; family Solanaceae; genus Nicotiana; species Nicotiana noctiflora. The sequence goes on from JASVEL010010097.1 coordinate 26,075, forward strand.
ATTTAGTGATGTGCACAATCCATTATATCTTGTTAAGTATAGAAAATATTAAATATATAAATACAGTAATTACTACAGAAAGTAGAAAGATTAAATGTAATTATGTTGCATTTTTAGCAGTAATATAATCAACATTAACAACAAATTAAGATGAGAATGACTTCTTACTTTGGCTCTTCTCGTATGTGTGTTTTGCACTGAAATAACCCCAGAGAAGAGCTCAGCAATTGGATGAATAACTTGAGATGTTTAGGACGAGCTTAAATACTATAGAGTAATGGTAACGTAACAATATATGGTAAGGAATTGTTAATGAAAGTAATTAATATCACATTTACAAAATGGAAACGCCAAAGCATATAATGGTAATTAATTGTGAAAGGAAAAACGTACATGTTCTATTAGACATTCTTATTCTTTAGCTTTAAATAAATTAAGTCTATGAATAATAGTTCAAATATTTCTTAATTTATTTCATGTTACAAATATTAGAATAATATATGACGAATTATAACCGTGTCTATCAAGATGACTGACACATTCTGTGTATTATGGGTGTACAAAGAAAATTGAAAAACCATACCAAACCAATAATCTAAGTCAAATCGGAAAAAAAATCCGACTGTGGTTTGGTATTGAAAAAAAAACTGATCATAATTGGTTTAGTTTGATTTTGTTTTAACTAAAAAACGTTAAACCGAAATCGAAAATACCCAATAGCATATTTATATAATTTTTAAAAATGTTTTATACATATAAATATTTTGTTATTAAAGTTTTTCACAGCTTTATGGTTTAACATAATATTTCAAAGTTTAGACTTAACATTCTTAAATAATTTAAAAAAAAATTGTAGCCTATAAATGTTGTAACTCAAACAAATTTCAAATCATACTTAATGAAAGAAATTCAATTCAACGCCAAAAATAATGATTTGAATATCTATTTTTTAGTTTTGCTTTGGTTTATAATGAAAATGCATAACTTAATCATCTTTTTTAAGTTTTTAATTACAAAATTAATAATACTTATTAACTATACTTATTTTAGCACGACCTATATATTATTTTAGATTATGTTGATTTTCATTATGTCTTATTAATTAACAATATTTTTTATATGCAATTTTATTATCTTTGTTATTGAATATTTTAGTGTAATGTTAGGACTTATCTCATATTATTTTATAGTTATATCACTAAAGAAATATTTGGAGCACAAGTTACATATTTTGTGCTATGAAGACTTTACCAGGAATAAAACCCGAAAACTCGAAGAAAATCAAAAAATTCGAGAAAATTCGAGATTGAAAAAACTCAACTTTGTTGGTTTGGTTTATAGATTTAAAAATCTGATACCATTAGTTTGGTTTGATAATTGAAAAATTCGAACCAACTTACTATGTACTATCAATTGAATATATTATACCAAGTCACACACTCATACTTCGGAAATACATAAAAAAAGAAATTCCAAGCTTGAACTACCAAAAGAAAATAGAATGCAATAAAAAGTGGAGCTCTAAATGATTTATTTTGGACTCAAAAGCAAGTACTTTGTGGTTTTTATATATCTAATTCATCAAAATTTCATCCAATATCTTCAAACTAATTGACTGAAATACCCCCTCACTTTAATAACTGAAAATTTTCATTCCCCACTCCCTTTTTGTTGTTGAAATTGGATAGTTTAATTAAACTGAGTAAAAGACAACCTTATTTGATGAGCTTCTTAACTTGTTTACAGTTCCATATATGATCTTGTAAGTCCAAATTGTTAATCTCTCTCCTTTCAAGATTTAATTTATTATTATGATTATTTTAAGAGAAATACAAAGAAAGGTTTTGGAACCCAAATGGTTGATTTTATTAGAGAAATTTTTATAAATCATTATCTTTTAGTGGTAATTAACTATCTTTAGATACCATTTGCTATATTACGAATTATAGATACATTTTCAGTTATTATAAGATGTATTTGATGTATTTAAGCTATTGTATTCACGAATATTGTACCAAAAATAAACGTGAATCAGGAAAGTCCAGCTACTAAGTTGTTGTATTCAACTGTATTCACGAGAAGTATTCGTGAATACAATAACATATAATGCGTAAAATATGGACCTTTTGAGACGACCCGGTCCGTCGTCACGTGAATTACTGCCCTGTTTTCCCCGTTATATGCTTATATATATATATATATATATATATATATATATATATATATATATATATATATATTAAAACACGAACAAGCATATAACGGGGAAAACAGGGACAAATAGTCTCTTTGAAGAAGGAATCGATTGGAAAAGCCAACCGGACGTTGACTTGTGAGTTTGAGGGCTCGAAATGGAATTCTGATGGTTCGGTTAGCTTCGGGGGTTCATTTGTAACTTAGGAGAGTGATCGGAATTGAATTTGGAGGTTCGGAGTAAAATTAGGCTTGAATTGGCAAAGTTGGAATTTTGGCGAATTCCGGTCGATAGGTGAGATTTTGATCCGGAAGTCGGAATGAAATTTCGACAGTTGCAGTAGCTTTGTTAGGTGAATTTGGATATGTCTACAAATTTTTAGGTCATTCGAACGTCGTTTGGTCTGGTTTTTTAGCAAAAGTGAATTTTGAAAGTTATAGTTAAACTTAAGCTTGAATTTGTTGAAAACAGATGATTTCATTGATTTCGATAGTGATTTTATGATTCGAACAAGTTTAAATGATGTAATAGATTGTATCTGTGTTTTTAGTTGAGGTCCCGAGGGCCTCGGGGTGATTTCGGATGGTTAACGGGCAAATTTGGGCTGCAAAAGTGCAGCAGAAAGTGCAAAGCAGAATTGCTCTCTGCGATCGCGAGCCTTGGGCTCCGATTGCATAGAAGAAGTTAGAGGAGCCCAGAAATTGCTCTATGCGATCTCGTGAAGCAGGATGCGATCGCATAGGCTTACACGCTTGGTCAGTGCGATCGCGTGGGAGTTCCTGCGATCGCGTATAAGGGAGACACCAGTGCTCTGCGATCGCATGGCTTGTCCTACGATCGCGTAGGGGAAATTTGGGGCCTGGAATTTTTGGCCAATGCGATTGCAGGAGGCAGTGATGCGATCGCATAGAGTATGCTACAGTGATCCGGGCAGAATGTTAAAAACATTTTATCCGCGAACCCCAGCTCATTTCCACCATTTTTGAGCGAGCTTGGGGAGCTTTTGTCGAGGGTATTGAAGGGATTTCGTTGGGAATCAATTGAAGGTAAGTTTTATGAGTTAAATACATGATTTAATCAAAGAATATCCCATTAATCCTCTGAATTTTGGTAAGAAATCAAGAAAAGTAGGGCTTTGAGCAAAAATCTTAAAATGGGGATTTGAACGACCATTTGTGGTCCGAATTGGGAATTCTTGGTATGTACGGACTCGTGGAGAGACGAGGATTCCGAAAATGTGAGTTTCATAATTTTTTTGAGAAGTGGACCCGGGGCTCGGGTTTTGGCAACTTTGTATTTTTGGGTGTTGTTCGAGTCCTTTCGATTGGGTTATGATTCATTAGCCTATTTTGTTGTATTCTTATTGGTTTTGATCAGATTTGGCACCCGAGGAGGTCGATTTGTGAGGAAAGCGCAAGGCGAGCTAGGACTTTTGCCGATTCGAGGTGAGTGGTAGTAATAAATGATGTACTGAGGGTTTGAAACCCCGTATTTGCACTATTCAGTGCTATACTGAGATGGAACACGCGTCATGTGACGAGCGTGGTGGTATTGTGACTGGGGATTTGGACTTGGTCCCTCCTGATTGATAGTTTACTGTGCATAATGACTGAGACTGGGCTTATATCTGTATATTTGGGCTAGTAACCATATTTGGGGCCTTGTGCCAATCTGTAGAATATTAGGGAAGCCTGTAGAGCTAAAGGAACCCTATATCATGTTGAACACATACTCTCAGCCGTATTCATAGCTGTATAGCATGACATGAACCGGTACTAGATGTGTACTCTAAGTGAGAATACCTATGGTTGAATACCCTGTTCTAGCTGAGTGGGCCCGAAAGGCCAAGTCTATATTGACTGAGAGGGGTCGAGGACCCATTGTGAGGTATTGATATATATACCGGATCGGGTTGCACACCGCAACAGTATATACATATACATATATTGGATCGGACTGCACGTCATAGTAATATATATATATATATATATATATGGATCGGACTGCACGCTGCAGTACTATAGAGCTTGGGCTGAAGGACCCCCTCCGGAGTCTGCACTGTCACGACCCCAAAATCCGGTCATGATGGCGCCCAGCACATTGATAGGCCAGCCTGACCAATCAATAACAACAACGGAGCTAGGAGCTCGTTTTATCCCATTTTAACATATCAAATCATAAAACAACAGTGACATATATATCGAAAACGGGGAACTAGTCCCAACACATACCAACTCCCATAGACCGAAGGGTCAAGAGTCATGAGCCTCTAATGAACATAAGTGTAATAATGGTTTACAAGATACCAAGTGCGGAAAAAAATAGCAATACAAAATCAAAAGACAGTAGGAAGGAATATCGGGTCCTGCGGACTCTGCAGCTACCTCGAATATCCTATAGAAGTCGCCTCGAACAGCTACCGGATCACTGCTGAGAGGTACCTGGATCTGCACACAAGGTGCAGGGAGTAAAATGAGTACTGCCAGACTCGGTGGTAATAAACAAGGGTAAGACAGCGCAGATAAGAAATCCGCAATAAAGCACTATGTAAAGCTGTAATCAAATACCCTGTCACAGAATCAATATCAATTGTACATGTACCAACAAGTACCAGCAAAACAGTATAACAGCTAGCAGATGTAGCTAAATGCAATGCAATGCATGATATGACCGCTACGGCGCGTAGCCCGATCCAATTTGGGTACCCGTGCTCACTGCGGGGGTTCAGACTCCGGAGGGGCTCCTACAGCCCAAGCACAATATCACTGCGGCGTGCAGTCCGATCCAACATATATACTGCTGCGGCGCGCAACCCGATCCACTACCGGTCAGCTAATATGCAAATACAACCTCGCAGGCTCAAAAATAGTTTTGAAAACTCTTTTATCATTTTTCAGTTGAAAACATTAATATCAAGTTCCAAAGGTTGGAAAGAGCATGATCATAGAAATAGCTACGGACTGGTAGTAAACTAGCATGTCAATATCACAAGACAATGATGACGATCCTCGCGGGATCCAATAACTGGCTCACAGCCCACAAGTATACTCAACCGTCCAAGAAGGAGGTTCAACGGCTCAAGAGTAGCCAATATCTCAATATAGTATACAACCATCCGAGAAGGAGGTTCGACGGCTCAAGAGTAGCCAATATCACAATATAGTATGCAACCATCCGAGAAGGAGGTTCGACGGCTCAAGAGTAGCCTAATATCATAACACAGTATCAACAAGTCGGACTATCAACCCCACACTCACAAGAGAGTACGTGTCTCGCCGCTATACAGCGTCACAAAGTGGTATACCGGGGTTTCGAACCCGATGGTCATCACCCACATCTATTACTCACCTCAATACAGCTCGACGACTAGTCCGCGATGCCCTTGCCACTAGAATCAAGCTCCGCACGCGTAGAATCTAATCAAATATAGTGGAAATACATCAAATCAGGCCAATGGGACATAACCCAATCGAAAGAACTCGAAAAATACTCAAAAACACGAAATTGGCAAAACCCGAACCCCGGGCCCACATCTCAAAAAATTTTGAAATTCATATTTCCGGAATCCTCATCTCGCCACGAGTCCGTACATATAAAATTTATCCAATTCCGACACCATTTGGTCCTTCAAATCTTTATTTTACACTTTTGAAAGATTTCACCACTTTTCTTCCCAAATTCCATCCCAAATCACAAATTAAAAGATGGATTCAATGATATATTCATGTAATGTAGTCAAATCTGAGTTAGAATCACTTACCCCAATGAATTTCTTGAAAAACCTTCGAAAAATCGCCAAAATCCGAGCTCTTTAGGTCCAAAAATCAAATAAAACATAAAACCTCATATTTATAGACTAACCCTCGGATTCTAGCAGTGTTGACCGCACAAAAATGGCCGCGGTCCGCGCCCAGTCTCCGCGGCCGCACAAAAATGGCCGCGGCCGCGCAGTTTGCTCTGCAGTAACATGCTTTGGTATTTTGACAATACCTTTCGCTACTGATGTCCAAATTATGATTTCTTTAGTGTTCCGGAAACTAGACACGAAGTGCTACAACTTTTGTTTTTGAATCACCTCAAAATTCTTTGTAGATAAAAAGGTATGAGCTTCCGAAGTAGGACTAGTGATCTGAAGATTTTTCCACCTACGCGGACCGCACAGAAATGACCGCGGTCCGCGCCCATCCTGTGCGACCGCGCCAAAAGGACTGCGGTCCGCGTCCCAATGACTGCCCCTTCCATTTTCTATGTTCCGGGATGTCCGTACTCGCCCGAAATACACCCGAGACCCCCGGAACCTCAACCAAAAGCACCAACAAGTCAGAAAACACATCACGGACTTAGTCGAGGCCTCAAATCACATCACATATCATCAAAATCATCGAATTATCACGGATTCAAGCCTAAATTTATCAAGTTCTTCCAAAACTCACATTCGATCCGAAACCCGACCAAATGACGTCCGAATGACCTGAAATTTTGCGGACAAGTCCAAATTCACTTAACGAAGCTACAGAAACTCTCGGAATTCCATTCCGACCCTCTGATCAAAATATCACCTATCGACCGGAATCCGCCAAAATATTAACTTCGCCAAAAAGGCTAACTTCTTCACCGGACCTCCAAAATTACTTCTGATTTCGCTCCTAAGCCTTAAATCATCACCTAAAACTAGTCGAATCATCAGAATTCAATTCCGGGCTATTTACCTCACCGGTCAACATTTGGTTGACGTTTCCAACCTATTCTTCTCATAAAGGGATTTATGGCCTCATTTCTATTCAAAATCTCTCCAATTTGCTTCTAACTTTCCAAACACATTTAAAATAGCATATTGAGGCATTAAATGAAGAAAGCGGGGCGATAACTCCCGTAACGACAAGTTGGATCGTTACATGCACACACCCCCAGTGAGCGCACTATATATTATTGGATCGGGTTGCGCGCCGCAGCAGTATATCTATTATATTGGATCGGACTGCACGCCGCAGCACTATATATATATATATATATATATATATATATATATATATATATATATATATATATATATATATATATTGGATTGGGCCGCACGCCGCAGCACTATGAGTGAGGATTGGTCTGCACGCCGCAGCAGGACTAGATCAGTGTGAGACGGTAGTGGACTGGAACCGGGCTTATCATTTTAGAGATGACTTATCTGTACGGTTATTCTTAGAACTATTTAGTGATAATACAAGTGTTCTAACTTTCAGTTATTATTTATTATTTGCTACTCACTGAGTTGAAAGATATTCACCCCACTCCCTACACTTTATGTGCAGATATAGGTGTTCAGGAGGGCAGTTGAGCTATACAAGCTGATATAGTACTGCTATCTAAGGAGACATCGAGGTAGCTGCCGGCGTCCGCAAGACCCGATCTCTCTCCTTTCTTCTTTTTATGTCTTTTGTCACTCTACTAGACTTGGATTGTATAGGGCGTTTTCCTCCTGTTAGAGGCTCAAACTTGTGACACCGGATTCTTTGGGCTGTATTTTGGTATAATTCTATTTCCGCAGTTGTTGCTTCTATCATGAAAATAGGTGATTAACTCTAAATGGATCAGTATTAATTAATAACTGGCTGGTTATCTGAAATATGGTCGGGCTTGCCTAACAATGTGTTGGGCGCCATCACGGCCAGGGTTTGGGTCGTGACACCTTTCAACTTATTTAAAACGGAGAGAAAATCAATTTACCAAATATTCTACTAATATAACTCAACTAACACAAGCTATCGCCCATAATCTGTATTCCTCCATTCATGAAAGATTTTCAATCCGAAAAAAGCGAAAAATAAAGCAACATCTGGAATTTCAATTCTTTCTTTTTTTGTTGTTACATTGCGTACCAGTTCTCTTTTCAACCACGAAAATCGTGGTTGATACAATTTATATATATATATATATATATATATATATATATATATATAACAGTATTATTGTGTCAATCTGGAAAGTGGACAATTAGAGCAATTACCTCGATTATTCAATTGAAGGAATACTGATGAAGGAGTATGCGTCGTATAATGATTTGGTTGCGTCAATTTCTAATCAACTAGACATAGATTTGAGCTCAAAGTCCATTAAAATTCAATACAAAGTAGAAAGAAATAGCACGGCATTGGAAATACACAATGATATGGTTTACAGGGTGTATGTAGAGCTGAAAAAAGAGAACAGAGAATTCGAGATGTATCTTTTGTGCATAACAATGATTGACATAGAAGTTGTATTCGGAGGTAGTTGTAAGGCCCCAAAAATTTTTGCTAAGTAATTTAGGATTTCGTACGTAGGTTAATTATTATATTTTATGTGCTATTAACATGGTGGACATAAATTAGACTTGGTAAATATGAGTATAAGTCTTATGTTAAGTGATGTGAGGTCCAAATGGAAGCCTAAGTGTATGCCAAATGGGAAAATTTTCGTAATAGGCTAAAATTCCAAATGGATTCGCACAAGGCTCTACTTTAAACGAGCTTATCTAGATATGTATAAGGTTTTATGTGATGAATTATATTTCCAATGAAAGTTCTTTGAGTCTAGCTTCCAACGCTTCAAGCTGTTCATCATTTGGACATTCCTACACAAAGTTATGAGCGAATTACCAAAGGCTGGAAATGCAATCCTATGTCATGGTAGATTTGCGATCTCAATGTCAATTATGCGGTCCGCATTTTTAATCTGCGGTCGCAAATCAAACCGCAGATTGAACTAGTGTAGCCCAGTTTTGGGCACCGATATTGTGGTGCATTCTACGGCCCGCATGTTCATTGCGGTCCATTCTGCGGTAGCATAGTTGACTTCGGAGGGTTAATTTTCTAATTTTTCTAACCCGACCCCATTTCAATATAGGCTTAGGGGTTCATTTTGGGGTCATTTTCTACTGATTTTAGAGAGTGAAGGAGGAATCCAACATTTAAATCATCCAAATCTTGCATCAATCTTCAAGAATAAAAGAACCCAATCATAAGTTCTTCATCTTAGAGGTAAGATTCTATACCCTAGATTTTAATTTCGATTCTGGAGTATAAGATGGGGTATTGATGTATGATTATTTGGTGTAATACTATTATGTATACATGCATGTACAACTTAGGTTCATGAGAAGATTGCATAACATAAATAGGTAAAGATTGAGTTGGGAAATGAAGGAAACCTTGTACAAATAGATTTGAAATCAAGATGCTCAACTAGTATTTGATAAAATGCCTAAATGAGCTGAAACCATGAATCCTTTCTAATTTGTGTTTAATTTTGTTATGTCTCATAGTAGATTGGAATTGCTAGAATTTACGGAACGTTGTAGTAACTTAAGGAAAGCGTAATCAAGGTATGTATGGCTAACTTTGACCTTTGTAAAATTACCTTGTTTGGTGTATGAATATTTGGTGTGTGATATCTACGTGGATTGTTTGTGGAATTATTGTGGTTGGTTTGTTGGGTGTTTGATTGGTTTTATTGAGTGTTTGTGGTTTAATGGTGCAACTAATTGACAATGAACTAACGTGATTGAGAAAGTGTTATGTGGTAAGAGTTGAGAAACAAATGATGGAAGGAAAATTATAAATGATGCAATTGGAACAGGTGTGGTAATAACATATTTGCCTTGTTGTGAGAAATTATTGTGGTGACTTAAATTGCATATGAATTGTTGAAAATGAAGGAAAATGGTATTGATTGTTATGGAAACTTGTAAATTGTTGTGGTTGTTCTTAAGAAGTGTTGTTGTTGATCTTTGTGAATTGTCGATTGTTATTGTGTTATTTGTGAATTATAATTGTACGGTGGGATAAAGTTGCGTGCCGCAACACGAAGTAATAAGGTGTGGGTTGTGGTGATAAGGGTGGCCGAGGTAATAAGGGTGGCCAAGGGAATAAGGGTTGAAAGTGATCGAAATCACTATTGAAACAAAATATGATCAACTTGTGAAATCATTGATATGAAAATGTGGAAGGGGAAACATGAAGTTTGTAAACTTGTTTGGCTTGATTGTTCTTTTCATGTGTGTTTGGTTGCTGCTTCTATTATTGTTCTCTACTACTGTATCAACTTGTGAAATCATTTATGTGGAAATGTTGAAGGGAAAAAGGAGAGATTGTAAACTTGGTTGGCTTGATTGTTCCTTTTATGTGTGTTTGGTTGTTGCTTCTATTACTATTCTCTACTAGTGTATCAACTTGTGAAATCATTGATGTGGAAATGTTGAAGGAAAAAGGAGAGATTGTAGACTTGTTTGGCTTGATTTTTCCTTAACTATGTATTCGATTATTGATTCTGTTTTCGCTTGCAACTTGTGTATGGTTTGAGTTTACTTAGGGCAAGGTTTGTTCATACATACCACTACAATTCAAATGTACTGACGTCCCTTTTGCCGGGGGCACTACATTCATGTCATGATTGTAGGTGGATCCATAGCAGGTACTCCAGTCCAGTGATCGTACCTCCCCTCTATTTTCCGTCAGATGTATTGGTAAGCCCCTTTCCTCTCGGGGCCCTGCGCGGCTCATGCCGCTTTTAACTTCGAAAATCTTGTTTTGGTTTTTGGTATAAGGTATAGCCAGAGCCTTGTTATCGGCAAGTATTTTATCACCCTTTTATATCCTTAGAGGCTCCATAGACAATAAATGTAGGTTGCGAACTTATGTAAATATGTATTTTGTATATTGGGTGGTGTAAGATGTAAACCACACTGAGAACCATGTATGTTGTGTATGTTTTATAATAAAAGGTGTTTTCAATTATAAATGGCTATTTCACTTGGTTATTAAATAATGAAAATGTGGGGGTAACACGTGGGATAGGAAAGGCACTCAGGTCTGCTTGACTGGGGATATCCGGTCGAGCAGCGGTCATATCCCTCGAATTTAGGGCGTGACAAACTTGGTATCAGAGCCTAAGATTTTAATGTGTCCTAGGATATCTCGGAGTCGTGTCTAGTAGAGTCCTTCCTATCGGTTTGTTGTCGACCACATCTATAAGTTGGAGGCAATTCTGATATTTAGGAAATTTCACCCTTCTTTGATACTCAAATCGTGCAATAGAGCTCAAGTTAGGGAGTTGATTTCCTCTCGAAGTCTTATTCTTAAGATTGGTACTTTTGATACCATACACCGCGAATTTGAAGCATGTAAGGAGGTATTGATCCCACCATTGAGTCCGAGTGGATACCCAAGGACTTGTTAGAAGAATATGTTGAGCCCTAGAGGGATTTGTAACGACCCGACCCATAGTTATGAGAGTTACCACCTCGTTTTTCCCATTTTATGATTTTATTTGTTTCATTATATGTGATTGGAGATTTGAAGTAATTCTGATAGAGTTCAGTTAGAAATGAGGCAATTAGTCTCTTTATAGAAAGGTTAGTTTGGAAAAGTCAACTGAATGTTGACTTATGAGTTAGAGGGAGCGAAATGGATTTCTGATGATTCGACTAGTTATGGGGGATGATTTGTGACTTAGGAGCGCAATCATAATTGAATTTGGAGGTCCGGTGTAGAATTAGGCTTGAATTGGCTAAGGTTTGATTTTGGCGAATTCTGGTTGATAAGTGAAATTTTTATCTGAGGGTCGGAATGGTATTCCGAGAGTTTCTGTAGCTTGGATAAGTGATTTGTGATGTGTGTGCAAATTTTAGGTCATTCGGACGTTGTTTGGTTAGATTTTTGATCGAATGCGTGTTTCGGAAGTTTTTGAAGAACTTAGGCTTGAATCTGATGTGAATTGATGATTTCAGTGTTGTTACGTGTGTTTTGATGATTGGAACAAGTTTGGATGATGTTTTGGGTTATTTTGGTTCCTTTGGTTGAGGTCCCGGGGGCCTCGGGTGTGTTTCGGGTTGTGATCACGCTCTTATTTGATGTTTCAACATCGTATCATTGGACATAAAGGGGTACCATATTGAATAAATAAGCTCTGATTACTGTTTTGAATGAAACATTAGATCGTATCGTAATTACGGACCCATAGAACAAATAAGTCTTATTCTTAAGATTGGTACTTTTGATACCATACACCGCGAATTTGAAGCATGTAAGGAGGTATTGATCCCACCATTGAGTCCGAGTGGATACCCAAGGACTTGTTAGAAGAATATGTTGAGCCCTAGAGGGATTTGTAACGACCCGACCCATAGTTATGAGAGTTACCACCTCGTTTTTCCTATTTTATGATTTTATTTGTTTCATTATATGTGTTTGGAGATTTGAAGTAATTCTGATAGAGTTCAGTTAGAAATGAGGCAATTAGTCTCTTTATGGAAAGGTTAGTTTGGAAAAGTCAACTGAATGTTGACTTATGAGTTAGAGGGCGCGAAATGGATTTCTGATGATTCGACTAGTTATGGGGGATGATTTGTGACTTAGGAGCGCAATCAGAATTGAATTTGGAGGTCCGGTGTAGAATTAGGCTTGAATTGGCTAAGGTTTGATTTTGGCGAATTCTGGTTGATAAGTGAAATTTTTATCTGAGGGTCGGAATGGTATTCCGAGAGTTTCTGTAGCTTGGATAAGTGATTTGTGATGTGTGTACAAATTTTAGATCATTCGGACGTTGTTTGGTTAGATTTTTGATCGAATGCGTGTTTCGGAAGTTTTTGAAGAACTTAGGCTTGAATCTGATGTGAATTGATGATTTCAGTGTTGTTGCGTGTGTTTTGATGATTGGAACAAGTTTGGATGATGTTTTGGGTTATTTTGGTTCCTTTGGTTGAGGTCCCGGGGGCCTCGGGTGTGTTTCGGGTTGTGATCACGCTCTTATTTGATGTTTCAACATCGTATCTTTGGACATAAAGGGGTACCATGTTGAACAAATAAGCTCTGATTACTGTTTTGAATGAAACATTAGATCGTATCGTAATTACGGACCCATAGAAAAAATAATCATCGAATTTGGACATCGTTTGAGGATTTTATGGCCATTTTACTAAGATTGCTTAGATTTTCAGGTTAATGATGAAATAGCCCCTGACGGCATATTAAAAACCTGCACTATTTGCAAATCTTAAAACCTACATATCTCCTTCATTATAAGGTCAAATTTAGTGATTCAAAAGCCTAGCTCCGCCCCCACCCCCCTGCCCCCCTCCCCCAAAAAAAATTTTAAATATATTTTTCAGTTTCAGTTTTACAATTTGATTTAAAGGCTCAAAATTTTATAAGTTCCAAAAGTATGAGTTTGGAGGTTTATGTGTTTGGAAGGTTACGGGTTTAGAAATTATAAAGTTTACGGGTTCGAAATTCCACGGTTTTAAAAGTTTAGCGGTTCGAAAGTTTATGGAATTTGTGGGTCCGGAAGGTTGTTGGTTTGAAAGTTTATGGCTTCATGTTTATTATATCTAAATTATTTATGAATATTCTTGAGAAATCACTTTCCTTAATTTACGTACCAAACTGTGGAAAATGAATAAGATTACTACTTGTTATCCAAGAAAATATTTTCCACGGAAAATATTTTTCGTTTTACCAAACACGCCCTTAAACAGAAATGTACCAGAAGTAACATCCACAATAAGTTCATCGGTTTGGGAAAAATGAGGGTACTTTAACTGCAAATTACTAAATATAAAGTTGAAGAGAAGGAAAATAGTTTCCAAGTTATCTGAAATCTCATCTAAATAAGCAAATGTGTATTACTACATCATTCAATTTTCACCAAAGTAATGGAGTGGCAAATTTTTCAATAAGAATAGTGCACGTTGAGATTTACATAACTGTATCTCTTTGCTTCATTTTAGTATATATTCATCAGAACTAATTTAGGACAAAAGCAGTCTACAAAACTACGTATAGTAAAATGCTTGGACAGAGGAGGAAGTTCTCCAAAGAAGAACCAACAAGAAAAAATAAGGCGAAAACAATGAAAAGAAAGAGTGGAAAATATACGGAGACTAGTGGTTTTCCTACCCCCTGTCCACTTGAGATTATACATACACAAGTACATATCAGTATATCAAGGTTCCAGCTTCAGCGAAACCACTCTAGACTGCCTGTTACGCTTGGCCACCTTTGTGAAGACAATAGAGAGACATGATGGGGCCCACCATGGTCGTCGGACTCTTTGCTCGCCCTTCAAGCAAGCCACTGCAGGAATGAATTGAATCAATAAAGACATACGAAACATAATAGCAAGTGTAGGTTGAAATAAAACAGCATTGGTCATCCTTTAAAGCAATGGAAGATTCTCTGATGTTTATCAATGGTTAGTATTGAGAACACTTGATATAGTGATCAAAACCGGATCACAAAGCTGAGTCTGCAACATCCTCAGTGTCTATGTATTAAGTAAATCATGCTTGTCATCCTTATGATACATTGATTATTTAAGTGAACTGCTACATCAAACTATTCAAAGGCATTGGCGACCATACCACTATCATATCATATTCGCGAGCTAAGAGATCTCTCTTTCGTATTAAATTTTTTTGTCTTTTTTTCCCTTCCCAACACGAGCTAAGAGATATCTAACTTCACACTAAGCGAAAAGATTTTTAACGACACAAAGAAATTGCCAAGTCTTTCATCAGTCAAAGCTGATTCAGCACAAAGGATGTAATGAACAAGCTTAATTGCATATTGGCCAAAAACAAAGAGGCCGCGGAAAAGCACTGGACAAACTTTGCATCAATAAACTGGGAAGAGTACAGATAAATTGTTTAGAGTTGGAACGGAGAGGGGAATAAATGCACCTTTTATCCTCCTGAGCTCCTTGCACAGTGTTATGAAATCTCCCCATTTCATGTGACACCTCCTTATAAACCGTAGTATCTGTTCAGTCGTGAACATGGACATACCCTCCAAGTACTCTCCATTAACACCATTCTCTTTGAAAATCTGACGATAGCCACCAAGATTTATTTCTTCCAACCATAAGCCAACATCCTGCCATCAAAGTAGCAGCATAAATCAGGCATTGCACGAGATACATTCTCTTTTCATGTTGTTTATTCGTTGAACAAGATATATTTCCTTTCGATGTGGTTCACTGCCACCCCTCAACCATTGAAAAGAGCTGGGGGAAACAACTCCACTAATACCTAGGCGCAAGACAACTTTCCCAACTGTCTGCTTTATTTTACTACTTATTTTTATTTTTTTTATTTATTTATTTATTTTTGTTGTTGTTGTTGTTGTTATTTATTTTTTTTTTTTTTTTTTTTGGGGGGGGGGGGGGGTGTCAGCCAGGAGGGCAAGGAAGATATTTTTTCAAATGAATAAGTGTGAACCATAGCCCCAGGAGAACAATTGTGAGGTAAATATCTGTATACATTTAGATGAAGTAGTGAATAGCAAACTAAAATGTCATACATGGCAAGAGGACAACAGAAAGCTTGCAAATCTTGTAATAAGATGAACACACTCTTTTCAATGTAAAAATTACATAAGGTCAAAGCATACTCGGTGTAGCATCTGTTCAAAAAGATTTGAAAGAACAAGAGAAGAGGGTGTCGTCTAAATAGTCATTCTTCAATTCTTAAGTAGAAAGTAAGGCAGCCACTTCAAGGAATCGATGCTAGCCCTACACACGTGCATCCTCTTCAAAGAATGATGAATTACAATAGATCTCTTTAGATACTCGTTGATGCTTCCCTTTGATCAAATGAGTAATGATGAACTCCAACGAATCTATCCAGGTTTTTATCATGCCAGAATTTGATCATAAGCTTTCATGTCAGTACTTAAAAGGTAAATAAGGACATCTGCATTGACATTTACCTGCAAGGTATATATGAGCGACTTTATACCTGGAGGTTAAGATAAGCTTGCAACCTTGGCAATCATCCATTACATAACCCTCCTTCACGAGTGAGAAGCTCCTATCCACCTCTTTAGGCTTCCACATGCTTGAATTTAAAAACACGACTTCATGTCACTGCTTAAAACTGTTAAAGTCGAGGTAAATAACGATGTCTACCTCACCATTTTATTTGGAAGGTAACAAGAGCAACTTACCTGTATTTCTACAAGCTTGCAGCTTTGGAAAAAATGATATACATTACACATCCCTTTGGAAGAATGACGAACTTCTAACTACACCTCTTTAGGCTAAGCTTGAATCTGATTGTATGACCTCCATGCCACTACCTGAGAGGTAAGGACACCTAGAGTCTACCTCATCCAGTTTAATTTGTATATCCTATGCCGCTTCACACCAGGAAGTAGAAACAGTTGCAGCTTTGGCAGTCACGACAACATTATAATCCCTCTATCCGATGTTAACTGACCTTAAGTTAATATATGATTGCAAACTTAAACTATTATTACTACAGCTCTTAATTCATTAACTTCCTTTTTCATAGTCTTTAAGTGCTCAACTATTACTCGTCCATCCCAGCTAATATGCCAGCCTTTCTATTGCCACCAGGACTTTGGCCTAGTAATAAGAGTGCAACAGGTGAAGTGTCGGATAGGCGCATATCATAGGTTCGAACCCTATCGCAAACGAACCTGGTATTTAAGTACAGAGGGATAAAGGGGTGGCATTATTATCCACCGAGTTTCGACCCATGTGCTACTGTCCCTCGGAGATTTTTCAGTTAGCGATAGGTGTTTTAGTTAATTTTGTCACAATTATTAGGTAAATTTTGAAATTTGTTAATAATCATGATGCAGAAGACATCAAAATCTACTAACAAGAAGATTCATTATTGATGACATAGTCGTCAAATTTTTTGTTAAAGTATCTCTAAATTGAAATTGGCATATGACACATGAGACCCTCAACATGAAACCTCAAGGAATTTCCTTTATAGTGGCTACATGGAGTTGTGAAAGGAAAAAAGGTCCCACAAGCTACAATATATACTACTAGGATATACCTAACTCACCATATCTTTCCTCAAATTGCCAACAACTCACAGATTCTAAGAATCCAAACAAAGATTACATGGAACTTGCAAACCCAAGGTTTAGAATTGGAGCTGCGTTTCAGCCATGGTCGTACAAATGGCCTCATCAAAAGAGGCTAGAATGAGCAACCCATTTACTTCAAAACAATAACGTGGCCTTAAGTCCTTTAACTGTCGCACAAGCACCGTCATGGATGATGTCTTTGCTAGTTTATATGGGAAAGAAGCTAGAAAAGGGTAATTACTATCCATGTGTTTGACTGACTGTTCCGTTCCCTTCCCTTTACTGTGTTTTGGTATGCATTTTACTTTATACCTCTTAATATCGCTTTTCACTTATTTCTCTGCAATCAGTCTAAGCTATTGTACCCTTTCTTAATGTTCTTGTTCCTCCCAAACTGATCATAGAAAAGAAAACATTCTTAGAACTCGTCAAATTCGATGTAATTAGTATCCGCCATATTCCTATTTTTACCTACTTTAAGGAGACTCGGGATTGCAGTTGTCTTAAAAATTGACAATCTTTCCTGATTTCAAACACACTCGCTTAACTATTAACAACGACGATGACGACCCAGAAATAGTGGGATTTTGGGGAGGGTAATGTGTACTATAGTGAGGGAGTAGAGAGGTTGTTTCCGAAAACTCGCTTAACTAGTAACCCCTAGTATAATTCTCTAGATCATTTCCGCTATTCGAAGCAAATTATTTTTTTATATGGATTTCCAATGAAGGGTAACCTTGGAGCAGCGATAAGTTGTCTCCTTGTATATTATAGGTCACAAGTTCGAGTTATGGGTAGGCTGGTGCGGCCCATCCTCGGACCACTGCGTGAATAAGAGATGTTGTGCAACGAGTTGCCCCTTCTTATGGATTTCTAACCCTAAAGACATAGCCATAGGCAATAGAAGAAGTTTTTTCATAGTAATACTGACCAAGGTCAAACCTTTAACAGCAAGGGCAAAAAATAAAAAATTGATTTAAAAAAAAAGCATCTTTTAACCATTATAACCTACAATCATTTTATCCGATGTCCCCGAAGGCACACCTACAATCATTAGATTATCAAGAAAAATTTCTCATCATACTACAACAACAGAATGTGCAGTCAATTTATAACAGTTTAAATCAATATAAAACGCAATTACAAATAGCAGCAACTAACAAATCATAAACAATCAGAGAAATCAGGGAAGAAAAAAGCAGTTACCTCAACAGTCCAAATGAAGAAATCAAGAGGCTCTGGTGGCCTTTCTTTGCTCATAGAATCCAATAATACAAATTCCCCACCAAAAAAAGGAAGCTGAAAATTTCACAGAAAAGCAAAACCAAGATTAGATCAAAAGATATTTCTCATTCAACCAAAAATTAATTACCAAACAAACACATAATAATAACAATAATAATATACCTAATCACCCACCTGTTTTGTTCAACTGTTCAATTTTAGGATTTCTTTTTGGATTTCTATGTTTGTTGCAGAGAGTGAGAGGAGCTTTTAATTGGGGTTTCCTTTTTTCTTGATTTTACTCGAAGTGTAGCGTCAGCTGTGCTTTTCTGTAACCACATGGGCCCGACAATAGGTCCCGTTGACCATTATTAATATTTGCTAAATTATATATGTGTGCGTTTAAGCTTAATCTCCCTTCTGCTTCCACGCGATTTCTAGGTGAGTTGCACGCGCACACTTGCCTTGGAAATTTTTATAATGAGTAGACCTTTTTCTTTTTGGTTTAATAATCACTCGAAGTAAATTCACTAACACTCTCTTTGGATCAGTGTTATTCATTATTTTATAATATAGTATATTGTATCGTTTTACAAATATTTTATTTGGATAGATTGTATTTGTTATTGTTAAATAATATATTACTGTTTAATTTGACTGTATCGTATTGTATTGTAACTAATAAGTTTACTAAAATATCATTAATTATTTAAATATTAAATTATCAATAATTATGCATGAAAATAATTTAAGAAAATCCATTTCTACTAATTTATCAACAGAATTAAGCAATTAGTTTCATGTAAATTCTAACAGAGTTAGTGGAACAAGTTAATAATAAGTACACTTCATTCCTAAACAACAACAACAACTACCTAGTATAGTCCCACATGGTGGGGTCTGGGGAGCGTAATATGTATGCAGTCCTTACCCCTACCCGATAGGACAAAGAGGCTGTTTCCAATCGACCCTCGGTGAATGTTCGAGAAAAGAAAAAAAAAACAACAAACAAAAATAAAAAGCATTAGTGACTCCAGCATTAATCATATAAATAGTTGCGTAAACATAGATCATCATATAAAAGGGCAAGATAAACAAAACAACAACAAGAACAAAGAACAAGAGACATTAGTAACTCTAGGCGAAGTCACATAAATACTTACAAAACCATAAGCCAAAAGAAAAATGGCATGCAAAACACTACACCAAGCCTATACGGAACCCCCCCCCCCCCCCAGCCCTACCCCGGGAAGGAAGAGCGTGAAATACTAGAAGCCTCTATCCTACATCCTTGATACTAGACCTCCAGACTTTCCTATCAAGGGCCGTGTCCTCGGAAATCCGCATAATAGCCATGTCCTGCCTAATCACCTCTTCCCAATAGCTCTTGGGCCTCCCTCTGCCACGAGTCGCGCCAGCTACCGACAGCCGCTCGCAGCTCCTCACCGGGGCATCGGGACTTTACCTCCGCACATGCCTGAACCACCTGAGTCTCGCAACTTCATTCCTAACTAGATCATAATAATAATAATAATAATAATAATAATAATAATAATAATAATAATAATAATAATAATAATAATAATAATAATAATAATAATAATAATAATAATAATAATAATAATAATAATAATAAATAAAAGTTAAAGAACTATGATAAAGAAAAATAAGAATTGGCAGAACAAGTATAATTAGAATTGGAGATAAAATCAAATTAGGAGAAAAACCGAAACAAAAGAAAGCAAAACATCTGACGTTGTAGTTGGAAGAGGCAGAAGTTCGGGAGAAAAAGGGACAAAGAAAATGTAGGTTATAGGTTGGACATTTGGAGTTAAAATTAAATATGTTAAAAAAAAGGTAAAGTGTAACATAGAATTATGGAGTAATAAGTTAGGGTATAAATAATATAGTATATTGTATCGTTTTACAAATATTTTATTTGGATAGATTGTATTTGTTATAGTTAAATAACATATTACTGTTTAGTTTGACTGTATCGTATTGTATTGTAACTGATAAGTATACTAAAATACCATTAATTATTTAAACATTAAATTATCAATAATTATGCATGAAAATAATTTAAGAAAATCCATTTCTACTAATTTATCAACAAATATGTCTTATAAATAAATTAAGCAATTAGTTTCATGTAAATTCTAACAAAGTTAGTGGAACAAGTTAATAATAAGTACCATTCATTCCTAAACAACAACAACAACTACCTAGTATAGTCCCACAGGGTGGGGTCTGGGGAGGGTAATATGTATGCAGTCCTTACCCCTACCCGATAGGACAGAGAGGTTGTTTCCAATTGACCCTCGGTGAATGTTCGAGAAAAGAAAAAAATAACAACAACAAACAAAAATAAAAAGCATTAGTGACTCCAGCATTAATCATATAAATAGTTGCGTAAACATAGACCATCATATAAAAGGACAAGATAAACAAAACAACAACAAGAACAAAGAACAAAAGACATTAGTAACTCTAGGCGAAGTCACATAAATACTTACAAAACCATAAGCCAAAAGAAGAATGGCATGCAAAACACTACACCAAGCCTATACGGAAACCCCCCCCCCCCCTCCCCAGACCCAGCCCTACCCCGGGAAGGAAGAGCGTGAAATACTAGAAGCCCCTATCCTACAACCTTGATACTAGACCTCCAGACTTTCCTATCAAGGACCATGTCCTCGGAAATCCGCATAATAGCCATGTCCTGCCTAATCACCTCTTCCCAATACCTCTTGGGCCTTCCTCTGCTACGAGTCGCGCCAGCTACCGGCAGCCGCTCGCAGCTCCTCACCGGGGCATCGGGACTTCACCTCCGCACATGCCCGCACCTGAGTCTCGCAACTTCATTCCTAACTAGATCATAATAATAATAATAATAATAATAATAATAATAATAATAATAATAATAATAATAATAATAATAATAATAATAATAATAATAAATAAAAGTTAAAGAACTATGATAAAGAAAAATAAGAATTGGCAGAACAAGTATAATTAGAATTGGAGATAAAATCAAATTAGGAGAAAAACCGAAACAAAAGAAAGCAAAACATCTTTGACGTTGTAGTTGGAAGAGGCAGAAGTTGCGGAGAAAAAGGGACAAAGAAAATGTAGGTTATAGGTTGGACATTTGGAGTTAAAATTAAATATGTTAAAAAAAAGGTATAGTGTAACATAGAATTATGGAGTAATAAGTTAAAGTATAATTGAAAAGAAAAATAGAAAATAATCTCACCACACCAAATCGGTTGTTTTAGAAAATGGAACTTTTTATTGTACCGAAATAATAGATTTAAAAATACAATACAATCGATTTTAATGAAACAATCAAAACAAACATTGTTCTGGAATAACAATACAATACGTTATAATAGGTAACAACCATCCAAACAAACTGTAAGAAAACAAAGCACTCTCCATAAACTATAAAGTGACATTTCATCCTCGCAGCTCGAACTCGAATTGATCTAAAGGTTCTTCGATAAACAATTATTCATCTTCAGAGCTCGAACTCAAATAGATGTAAAGGTTATCCAAAGTTTTGATGTTGCAACCCGTTCTACATTATGCGAATTGTATTAGATTTATGATCAAGTGTTATAACCTGAGTAAGTTCTCAACTATCATTAATGTGTGTGATGGGATGATTCGAATCCTTTTAAACTTAACTAAATATTTTGGATTTAAATTCGAAAAATTGACAATCTTCTTAGTAAATAGTGTTTTTGTTATTATTTGTATTCGGAAAAATAATTTATGCAAATTAAAACGAAACCAAGAACAAAATCAAATGAATAACGTTCTGAGCCTAACAGAAAACTATGTTTCCCTAGAGAATTTAATCCCCTCAATGTTGCCTAAGGTTGTTGGATTAATTCCTCTCAAGATAGAATGGAACAACTATTACTACCGGCAGTAAAAATTACAGAACTTCGTTGAACTCAACAAATGGCAGTAAACCACACTAATGATTACGTTTTTTCTTTTGAAAAATAGTGCAAAAATGCAGAAGAGAGAGGGGAGCGTATGCAGATTTCAGTGGTCAGAAAGTGAGACCAAACCTTTGCATTTATAGCCAAATAGTCTGGACTGAATAGTGCGAAAGTACATGTTCACATGAGGTACTATTTCGACAAAAAATATTTCTGTTTGGTCGAGAATTCAAATTCAAAAATGATTGTGAGGCGTTCGAAAATTATCCGCAAACAAAATTTCACGCAAAAATATCACAAAAAATAAAAATAAAAAAATACTAAAAAAGGGAAAAAATTGGTCCAAAAATTATAAATCAACTATATCAATTGACCAAATCCGAATTCGAAGCTTAAATTGAAGCCGAACCGAGCGAGCGACGACGACGCGAAATACTACTTCTTCTCAACTCTTTAAAGCTAGAAGATGTGCTTCTCTATATACGTACAAAGATTTTCTTTCTTTTTTTGATAAGGGACAAAATACACTAGTAAAGGAAATAACTTCAAACTTTTCGACTCCCTACAAATCCACCACTTCTTCTCAACTCGTTAAGAGCTAGAAGATGTATTTTTCCAAATAAACATAAAGATTTCTTTTTCTTCTTTTTTTCGATGAGGGACAAAGAGCATTAGTAAAGAAAACAACTTCAAACCTTTTATTTTCCTCCAAATTTTTCCCTCATTTTTCCATTCACACCTCTTATCTAATTAGATAAAAGTCAAAAATCTTCCACATGAATGGGGAATGGCTATCTAAAAATATGCATGCATGAAAAAACGTGTGATTTAGAAGTAAGGATTAATTACATATGGTGTGATGAAAGGTCATCTCATATTTTAGAATTCGATTTGCGCTCTTAAGCCTTGAAAATCTCATTTTACCCTCCTTAATTTGCATGCACATTCCGGCCGTATTTCCGGAAAGCTTTTGTTGAAAGTTAATAAAAATAAGGATTTTTGCTTTAAAACTTTATTTGAGTGGACTTTGGTCAATATTTTTGGTAAATGGACCCAAATTTGTATTTTGACAGTCCCGATGGGTCCGTATCAAAATATGTGATCTGGTTGTATGCCCGAAATCAGTTCGGAGGTCCCCTAGCCCAATTTATGAATTTTTGTTAAAAATTGAAATCTGAAAAATTATTAGTTTTTAACAAAATTATCAATGTTCGATCTTGTTAGTATCAGTTCCATATTTTGGTTCCGGAGTCGGATACAGGTTCAATATAGTATTTAAGACATGTCTGTGAAATTTGGTGAGAAACGGAGTTGGTTTGACATGATTCGCACGTCCGGTTGTGAAAATAGGAATTTCAAAGTGTTCTTGAAAATTTCATTTGATTTGGTGCCAAATTTGTTGTTCTAGGTGTTATTTTGGATTTGATGGTACGAGCAAGTTCATATGATATTTTTAGACTTGTGTGCATGTTTGGTTTGGAGCCCCGAGGGCTTGGGTGAGTGTCCGATAGTCTAGGGAGTGAAAATAGCACTTAGAAATTTCTTGGTGTGCTTCAGTTCTTGTTGCAGAGGCTCTAATCTCGCAATTGTGAGGTTAAGGTTCGCATTTGTGATCACCGTTAGGTTCGCATTTGCGACCTACTCATCACATTTGCATAGAGTAGCTGTGGAGGCCAATGTTCGCAACTGCGAACAGATTCTCACAATTGCGATGGGAACTGGGGAGGGGTGTTTTTTCGCATTTGTGATCACTTGGTCATAATTGCGGTCTTGCCTATGTTCGCATTTGCGTACTATTCTTCGCATTTGAGAACAATGCAGAGGTGAGAAGGGGTTCGCATTTGCGATGCCTCCTTCACATTTGTGAAGCCCATGTCGAATTACCGACATTTACAGGTGGGTAAATGAGACTTGGACGAGATTTTTCATTCATTCTTCAAATATTCAAAACCTAAAACACAAGGGGCAGTTTTTCAAAGACTTTTTCTTCCCAAAATCATAGATAAGTGATTCTAAACAAGTTTTTTTCAATCTTTCATATCATTTTACAAGATTTCAACCTAGAATCTAAAGTTTTTATTGTGGAATTGGGAATTTTGGGTAGAAATTAGGGATTTGATAAATTAAGGATTTGGACATCAAATTGAGACCGGATTTTAAAACAATTTACATATTCGAACTCGGGGTGAATGGGTAATTGGATTTTGGTCCGAATTTGGGTTTGGACCAAACGGGGCAGGATATTGACTTTTGTTGACTTTTTCAATAATGGCCTAAATTAAATTCTTATCGATTGTGGGTGATTCTTAAGGCTTATTTTGAAAATTTTGGTTGGTAATTTTCAAGATATTGTTGTTTGGGGGCGTGTTAGAAAGGCAAAGTTGTGATTGAGCTTTGAGTAGCCTTTGGAGCGAGGTAATTGTTGTGTCTAACCTTGATTTGAGGGATCAGAAACCCTCAGACTTTGTGTTATGTTAATTCCATGAGCGACGTATATACAAGGTGACGAGCGTTTATACACCGCCAAATTATATGTTTTTCCTGATGTATCGCTTTTCCTTAATTATTTTCCGTCCTATCTTAATTGTTACATGCTCTAAATATTTTACATGCTTAATTGTTACGTGTTAATCAATATTTTCTTTTTTAACATGTTAGCCCTTTTCATAGCTCCCCTAATCCATGTTATTTTCTTAATTTGACTTGTTTGTATCTTTGTCACGACCCAAAATCTTTTAAGGGTCGTGGTGACGCCGGACACCTCTGTCAGGCAAGCTAACTAAATTATCAATTAAATTCTCTTTTAATACCTTTGAAAATCTAGGATTTTTCCTTCCATTTTTTATAATTAAAACAATCTCTACTTCAATTCAAATTAAATAACAAATGATTAGTACAAGTCTTTTGAAAACCATCCCAGAACCCGGTATCACAAGTGCATGAGCAACTACTCATAAGAAAAATAAAATACAATCTCTGTGTGAAATACAGTGGACAGGGAACAAAATACAAAATGCTGAAAAGA
Organism: Nicotiana noctiflora; assembly: GCA_032618575.1. Lineage (NCBI taxonomy): Eukaryota > Viridiplantae > Streptophyta > Magnoliopsida > Solanales > Solanaceae > Nicotiana > Nicotiana noctiflora. Next base: position 51,344 of record JASVEL010010097.1, read on the forward strand.
ACTAAAATAGTTGTGGGTCGCCTCGAAACAAATCAGCTCACCTAGTCCCTGAATCATCTGTGCTGCTACGCCTAGTAGGCTGCTAGAGGTATATATACCTATGCAACAAAAATGTACAGAAGAGTAGTATGAGTATATAACCAATATGTACTTAATGAATATACCGCCTAATCTCAAAGAAGTAGAGAACAGATGGCCAACTGCGATACTCACTAGAGGTCAATTAACGATACTCTATAAATGCGAGGAAAAATCATGGATTTATATAGTAGTTCTAATTCGCGAAGCCAGAAAATAGGTAGACACCTTCAACAATTAATCAAGGGCTTCCAAGGTGTATTCTTTATTATCTTATCAATTTATATCAAGCGACGAAGGGCAAATTTCACATTTAAAATTCCAAACAAAAAATAACATGCGCAAATCACACCAAGGCGACGACCCGATCCAATAGGAATGTAAATTGTGTACTGCTGAGGGTCGAACGGGCCGTACCATAGATGCATCTATTTAATCTGCCGAGGCATTCGACCCGTTCCATAAAACATACGTACCCAGCTCGCGAATCATGCATGCGACGCAGGTGCACATAAAATAAATGCTCAAGTAGCAAATTAAGAATTTATTAGGGGTATTTATCCAAATAAGACAGTTTCTCTTTTAACAATTCAGAAAAAATAATGCTTAATCTCTTTTTAAATTCATTTACTAATCCAAGCTAATTTAAACAATTCAAGCTATCAATGGGTTCATAATTAGTCCAAGTATAACATGCTTATGGGTCCTAACTACCCCGACAATAGTATAATTGAAGCTACGCACGGACTATCATCACCTCGTGCGTACGTAGCCCCACAAATAGGAGCACATAACCAATTAACTCACCTACGGGAACAATTCCCTCTCACAAGGTTAGAAAGGAGACTCACCTCGCTCTGAAATTCCATAAACGGCCTCCAAGCCTTCCCGACGATTTGAATCGTTGCAAAATGCTCCGAAACTAGCCAAATAATGGCAAACTAATGAGAATATACTCAAATACTTGTTAACAATTCATATTATACAAATTCCCAACTCCGCTTAGTAAAATAACCAAAAATGCCCTCGGGCCCACATGCCCGGATTCCGATATTTCTCGAAGATATACTCTACCCATAGCTTCACTAGCTCAAACATATGATTTACTATTAATTCCATGCTCAAATTCGTGATAAAATCCAATTTATCAAATTTCTAGGTTCTCTTCCAATAATCCCAATATTCCCATAATTTTTATGTCTAATTCCATGATATAATTTTGTATTTAACTTGGAAATGAATATGAGTTACTTAACTTAAAATAGATGATGAAATCCCTTCTTGAAGCTCTCCAAAAATCGTCCGTGCTTTGAAGAAAATGAAGAAAAATGAGCTAATCCCGCTAAAATACCATTCTGCCCAGGTATTTAGTCATCGCGATCGCGGAGAATAATTTTCCAGCCCAAAATTTACTCTTTGCGATCGCGGAAAGAGCTCCGCAATCGCTGAGAACAATTTTCCAGCCTTCCGGACAGCATCTAGTAGAATAGTCATAACTCTTTGCACACAACTACAAATGATAAATGGTTAAATGTTATGAAAACTAGATTCAAATATATACAACTTTTAATTGTTGGTCATTTCCCAATTCCTTATATATTTCCATATATAATCTGTCAAATTTAGTCCATGTGCGACACAACTTTCTTCTTGATCTTCCCGGACACCCTTTAGTTTAACGGCCATATCTCTTTGTACACAAATTCAAATCATGAATGGTTTACCTTTCTAGAAACTAGACACATAGGGCTACAACTATTATGTTTACATCATCTCAAAATTGCTTATAGATTGTGAGACATGAGCCTGCGAAGTCGAGTGAGTGTCGCAGAATATTTACCCTATGCGATCGCGAAAGGCTTCCCGTGATCGCGATTCACTGGCCCATTTCTCACATTTTACTCACCGCAATCGCGACTAGTTCCCCGCTATCACATAGAACACTGCTGTAGCCAAAATCAGCAATTATAAATGACCTAGAAATGGTCCGAAACCACCCTAAAACTCACCCGAGCCCCTCGGGACCCCGTCCGAACGTGCCAACAATTCTGGAAACATATCACGGATTCGAGACTTCAAATCACATCAAACAACGCTAAAATCACGAATTACACCTCAATTCAAGCTTAATTAACTTTAGAATTTCAACTTTCATATTCGATGCCGAAACTTATCAAATCACGTTTGATTGATATCAAATTTTGCACACAAATCATATTCGATATTACGGACCTACTCAAACTTTTGGAATTGGATTCCGGCACCGATATCAAAAATTTTACCTCCGATCAAACTTCTCAAAAACCTTCAAATTTCTATCTTAGCCAACTAGCTCCAAAATGACCTACGGACCTCCAAATTCACTTTCGGTCGCGCCCCTAACTCCAGAATTACTATATAGAGCTATTCACAGACTCGGGACCCCAAACGGGCATTGATAACCCTGAAATACACTTCAAGCCAAATTTATAAAATTCCTTCTAAAATGCTAACTTCCACAATAGGCGCCAAAACGCTCTTGAGTTATCCAAAACCCGAACCGGGCAATTGCCCAAGTCTGAAATTATCATACAAACCTGCTGGAACCTTCGGATCCTGATTCCGAGGTTGTTTGCTCAAAATTCTAATCCTAGTTCATTCTTTCAACTTTAAGCTCTTGAAATAGGAGTTCTCTTCCCGAATCAACTCCGGATTTCCCGAAACTCAATTCCGATCGCGCGTGAAAGTTATAATGCCTGAAATGAAGCTGCTCATGGCCTCAAACCATTGGACGATGCGCTATGACTCAAAATGACCGGTCGGGTAGTTACATTATCTCCCACTTAAACATACGTTTGTCCTCAAACGTGCTGAGAACTGCACCGGAGTGGTCTGAAACGCAGTTTAACTTCTCATGCACCTTTTCGTGCTACCACAACTCAGTTGAGCACATTTGCTCGATCGATTCTGAAGATATTCTATTTTGTTCAAGCAGATACGCCTTAAAGTCCAATCCTAACATCCGGAACTCAATGCTAGGCTTGTTTCTAACATATGATCACCATATCAATAACTACATGCTGCACCCAGACGCGACTGCATAACTTTGCTAAATTCACAACCGCACCATTTTACTCATAGGACCACGATAACTTTCTCTGATCAATTGACCGAAGCTCCACGAATATGAGGCTCCCATTACACCTCATGACCTACATATGTCTTGGTCAGATTTTTTACAATAACATCACGACAGATTCATAATCAACTGCAGAGCCAACCAATCATTGAGTCTATACTTCTGACAAGTAACATTACCACATTCTGAACCAAATAATGATCTATGCTCCTTAATATCCTTCACCTAATCTGTTTGCACTGATCTCAAATTCAACAATCTCGTGTTACTCCATATGAACTGTTTAGGCAACAAGCCACCCCGACATGACCAAAAGTCTCATATGATGCCACAATGTGCCAATAGGCTACTAATTAGAATGCGATCCAAAAGGAAAAATGAACTTTAAAGGAAATTTTTAACTACCCCGCTCGCGAATCATACATGCGATGCGGGCGCACGACTAATATGAGCTTCCTTCATAAAATTGGAAATAGAACATAATAAAGAGATATGGGGAACCGTACTGAACATTATGTTGTTGTGGCGTGCAACCCGATCTAAGCAACATAACCATGGCGGCATGCCACCCGATCCAAATAACATATCCATGGCGGCGTGCCACCCGATCCAAATAATATATCCATGGAGGCGTGCCAACCGATCCACGCGTAGAACTTACATAAGGAGATATACACCGAGCTAAATTGCTCATTACAACAAGATATTGAGTTTGGTCACAAGCACGCTAAGTGCATAATACCATCCTGAAGGGACATATAGCGCCATAAGCTACAAAACTCAAGCACAATTGAGGTGCGATATACAAATCTGAATCCCAAGAGCCATCTTGCTAAGAGCAAACATCATTTCCACGCAAATCCTCAACACATAAGCAATTTCTCAAGCCGTCTCATAACTCACACGGCACAATGCATCACTACGTGAAATATATGCCAATAAAATAACACCATGACTACCCCCTCCATAAAGAGTGCATTACTGAAATGACACAACTGGCCTGACATAGAGCCCCCAATTCACATTTAAACCCATCCACCGGCCTCAAATCAATCCTGAGCATATTAAACTAAGCCAATAACCTTTCAAAGGTCCATGTTAATTTCCCTCTTCTCATAGCACACCAGGACAACCATCATAACCGGAGAAATCCTCCACGGTCCCCAACTCAACAGACTGAGTGCCCTCCAGGCATATATTCTCAATTTAATGATATCATCACAATTTTTCATACTTGGTGTATCTTCTCAATCAATCGAGTGACTTCATGCCATACTTATACGATCTTCCGGTGGGACTCGCTCCCACAATCTTCCAAAACACATAACAAGTCCACACATCCAAACCACCGACCGCACTAACGCTGAAAAATGATCAAGAATCCTTAACCAGGATGCAAAGCCTTTTTCACAAAGCACCGATCTCAGGTGACACTGATGACAGTACCACATACTTTAAACATCGAGACTAGTTTCCTGCTCATCTGATCTTGTGACATCCTTGTCCACACCGAACAACAGCTTGATTCTCATTTCAAATTCTGTACTACTCGTTGCACCTGACACGCCAACATACAGCAGGACACGATTCTCCACCAATATTCCAGATTTTCTAATAAATTAATTACTTCATCACATCAAAGCTTTCACCAAACTCATTTTAGGAGAACCATGGTAATACATAGGTGAATACCCATAACCGTAGAATATGCAACCATCGACATAGTGGTCTAAGGCACCATAGCCTTTCAAGAATTCTCTCCCACATAACAAGCTATAACATAAGAATGTTTCTGAATAATATCATTTACGGCGGCTGACAAGCCTCATACGCACCGCCACAGATCACTTGCATAACTTAATCACGCTGAAAGAGCTGATCTCTACCACCAATACGCCAACTAAATTATGGCTAACCAATCTATCTTCTTCCAATTTATCCTTGATTGCCCCAAAGATAACATTGATTTCATCCGACACATATAATACTCTATTTGTACTCGTCTTCAGTGACCTCGAATCAAGAGACCATGTTGTCTCAAATCCCATGAACTACCTCATATCTCTCAAATGCTACATCACGAGCCAAAACATCACAGAACATTCTGTGCCTCTTCTCATAGGCTGCTAACAAGCTTGATTCTTACCCGTAATTATACGCCCGAAATCATTAGGCATCACACTTCATCTTGTTAATTTATCATGACCATTCCTGAGAGCCACCCGCTTTGGATTGGCCCCGAATATAATCAACTCCATGAGTCTTCCATCACATGAATACCCCCTTGGCAAAGAACCCGCCGAATCACTTCCCTTGGAACCCGCATCTATATAAAGAAAAATCCTGAATCTCTTCCCCAAGTTCGAACATGAGCCAACAAGGCCAACCATAGCATGCATTCCACAATTCATCAACTCAATTCACCATGTATGGTCTTTTTCCGTAGTGAAGATAAATCATCAAGATACTAATAACTAGAAACCACGCAAGTATCTAACCATGCAACCCAAATCATAAGCGGTTGGGCTCTCCCACTTAGCTTAAAGCCATTAACACACAATGCTGGAATTCACCCGAATTCTTTACCTCTTATTACCATAACCTTGCGCAATCATTCACCATAAATTCTCAGAATCTTTCTGTAAATCCCCATATTTCGTATTCTAAATCATCATCCACATTCGCACGACCGATCTCTTTGTTGGATAACCAATATAATTCCTTGCAGAAGCTTCGCCAACCACGCGACCGCTAACCTGCTCACAGGAAATAACCTGCCTGTGAAAATCACCTCCCTGACACCTTCCAATGTTGATGCACGGGATAGAATCACTATGACATCAATAACCAAATCCTGAGTCCAATCTCACTTTCTAGCTGCACCGATCCATTTATCCCTTGTGGATATCAATTAAATGTGTGGCAATATCCTTCCAATTCAAGGCTATGTTGTGTCCTTGTTCATTTCAAGCAGCTCTTTCCCGCTATATCAAATCTCCTGCCGCTTAATGGCCCATTCTTCAAGTTAACTTTGTAGGCCCCAATCACTAATCTCTAAAATTCTCAAATCATTCCAAATGCCCCTTAAGCGCGTAGTCATCCTACTACCAAGCCCATATGCAACATTTGCCACTCTCCCACTTTAGACAAACTCGCCTCATTAATCAAGTACTTGACATTTGCTTCATACACCTGACCTTCTAGGAATTTTAAACACTGCGTGACACTTCCCACGCGTATTCTCTCATACGTTGGTGCTCATTTGCTGCCTTAAATAAACTCTATTTTCATGTCACTGAACCCACAATTGCTTCTAACCTTTAAACCTTCCTGACGGACATCTTTATCGAACCGTCAACATTAGAAATGCGGATTCGATCATAAACCATCGCTCCATGCAATACCTGGCAGCTGTATTTCCAATACTATTTCACATATCTTGCCTTAAAAGCGAATTGCAACAGATCATATCACCAATAAACTTAGTACATTCAATCAGGACCGCGACACCCCATCATAGAAGAAAGCTCCACCACGCTTGCAAATACCAAGTCTCATCACTTCCACCAACCCACATCTGACCATCCTTAGTCCGGTTGTCTTTCCCTTGCCGGGAATTAGATACTGAACCCCTTGATTATACACTGAGTAAACCTCCATTCAAGTCATTCACTGCCTCGACAAGTGGAAAAACATCCTACCATCACAACAATACTGCGGAATAATCGCTCATAAGTATCGTGGCAACCTGTGCCTAGCCTCAAGGCTCTTAGAAGTTTTGTTACTGAGCTGAACAATAAAATATCCTTTCATAAGGCAACTATAATAGTCCAATCAACTATACTGGGAGAATCATCTCGCACCACATTTGTAGTGCCATCACAATAGTGCACAATTTATTTCTGTTGGTTTGGGTCATCGCCTCGGTATTATGTGCGCATGTTAATTGTGGAAAAGCTTATACATGCTTTGTTTTGCTAGTATCTCATATGATGAACTATAAACTTAATGGTGTAAGATTTTTGTCTTATAACACTTGCTGTAAATTGTTGATACTTGTAAATCCCATGTTTTGAACACACACACACACACACACATATATAAAACCCTGTAAGTATCCTTCTAATCTCGAAGAAGTAGAGACAAGAGGTCGACTCGATACTTACCAAGGTCAAGTAATATATATATATATATATATATATATATATATATATATATATATATATATATATATATATATATATATATATATATATATATATATATATATATATATATATATATATTACTTGACCTTGGTAAGTATCGAGTCGACCTCTTGTCTCTACTTCTTCGAGATTAGAAGGATACTTACAGGGTTTTATATATGTTGTTTATGTATTCATGCTACACTTCTGTACTTAAATATACAGGATTTGAGGCAGGTGGATCCGGACATCACTCTGGTGCATATCAGTGAGCGCATCTAGGACTTCTACGGTGAGCCGCACTCCCTTCTTGCCGATCTGCAGCCGAAGAAGTCTTCCTTGTATTTTTATTGTTTCTGTCTATCCTGATTCAGAAAGTAGGGTAGGGTATTATTCATATTATGTACATTCTACTAGTTGCATATAGCTTGTGATACCAGGTTCTCGCACACACACAGTAGTATACGTGATTTTAGGTTGTATAACTATCTTTTCATTTTATTGATCGCTACTGGTTTATGACTTTAATTTGGTAAAAACATCTATTATAATGGTTTTTAGTAAGGGTAAATCAGGATTTAATTATTCTTCCGCGCTGGCTAGCCTGACAAATGTTGTCGGGCGCCATCACGACCTATTATGGAAAATGGATCGTGACAAACGGTGCTCCAATATTCAGTATATTATACTGGAACTTTCTGCCTGGTGAAGTTCCAGCATAATATGGTGAAAGTTCATACACAGGTGCACCGATATCGAGTATATTATGCTGGAAATTTTCGTGTTGCAGCAAAATAGTGGCTATTTTTAATGATTTTGCAAATGCTGCCTATTTTGACCAGTCCGAAAATGGCTAGCCCGTACTATTTTTACGAAATTATAAGATGACAAATGTTAAATCGTTTGATTTTTGAAGCTACGTCGGCCTGTACTAATTAATCCAGATTTGCATTAGAGGCATTAAGGGAGAAGTTATTCCTATTAAGGAATTCTATAATCCAAAACTAAATCGTTTGATTTTCTTCACTGTTAAGATTTTAAATAAGTGATTTTGAGCTCTAAGCTCGGGTTGAGAGTGTATTTGGTCGGGCTTGCCTAGCCGTTGGGTTGGGCGCTATCACGATCGGGTTTGGGATCGTGACATTGGAGTTGGGTCACATAAACGTGCACCCAAATTTAAGAAGATAAAATTATTATATAACATGCCTAAAAGCAACTAACACATTGTTAATTTTTGCAACGGCCATAGAAATTAGCTAATTGGCACGCCTTGTATTCTAAATATTTTAAAGATATAATTATAGAGGACCAAGCATTTGAAATTTTTGCTTGGTGCGGCGCGCCTCAATTTATTTTAAAGGATGTCTTATCTAAATTTCAAAGGACCATGAACTATTATTATTATTATTATTATTATTATTATTATTATTATTATCTAATATGACTAAATTTAAATATGGAAAATTAAAGAATAGAATTCCATCATGGTTTAGGCTAATAGCTCATTTTAATTAAAATAAAAGTAGAGATTGAATATTGGGCCTAACATGAGGCCTGGCAGCCTGCACCACCTTGAGAATACCCATTACCCAAGCTAAAACCCATGAGTGAGCCCAAATTGAAATGAGACCCGATTCGCTTGCAATGGGGTCCTTGGTTCGAACACCACATCAACACAATGGATTATTTTACACTCAATTTTATGAACCTGTCATTACTTACGATTCAGCTAAACCAACATAAAAATTAGAAACACTGTGGGTCATTTTTAATCATGATTACAACCTAGAAGTTTTAACAACACCTTCAATTAAATCAAACATGAATCTGACTGGCATAACACACTTAACATATTATCCGAATTTCGTAGATCTTAATCAACATCTCTAGACATGCATATATACTTGGAACTTCAATTCATCCAACAAATTATTACTGACTTTACTACACAAATGAGACTAGTGAAATAGCAAAGATGTTAATCTTAGTGTTTCTCAATGCTAACAATTCTTTAAAAGAAATAATTCTTTAGAGACAATACACTCACCAAATTTTCATCGATAGCATCTTCAACAATAGTCCAAAGTTCAAATATAATATAAAACTTAATTAATCAACTAAGATCAACTCAAATGATGAAGCATGCTAGAAATGTAAACGACATGACAAGTTTAGTTGGCTAATTTTCAGAGCTTTTCAATTTCATCTTCAAAATGAGAACTACATCCAGTTTGGTTCAAGGAGAAATACCCGAAATGCGAAAACAACACAGAAAATGAGGGATCAGCACATAACAGTAGCCAAACAACAACTAGAACAACCCAGATTCAGTAATTGAAACCATAAAACTGACTCCAAATCGAATAGAACAGTAAACCTCCAAACCAAAACTTTAGCTTAGCTTTCAAAGAAGAATCACTTCAAATTATTTCAAACACACACTGAATCTCAAAACTACCAAGACAACACTGAAGTTCAAAGTTAAAGAAGGAAACCAATGGAACAGTCATTCTTCTTGCGATCCTTTCAGATTTTTCAGAATGTTCCCCCCTCCAATATATGTCTATGTGTTCTATTTAAAGATCTTTCCTTTACAGCTTGTATATTTCCTTATCATATGCATCCTCTAAACCTTTTATCATTAACCCATGTTTCTTATGATTTTTCAACCTCTAAAGGTACTTAACAGGGTGTCAGCCCTACTACTGATCCACCTTTTTAATTCTTAATTCAAACTTTTCTTTTATTAACTCAGCAGCACATCGCTAACCTTATTATACCCCTACTTATTCTGCCTAAAACTGACAATGATTCAATGTTTGAATCAACGATTCAGACCTAAAAGGATGGATCACTCCTCAATCCCAAAACCTAAACAAGGAATCATAAGCATGACTATCCGAGTGAGAAGTAATCACAAAAAGCCAAAATACAAACTAACCGTTAAGTTTCTTTCAAGTTAGAACCACAACAAAGATAACGAAACTCTATAAATTGACAAGGATTCTATTTTAAACTAATTAAAGAGCATGCTTTAAACTTAAACATAAAAGGGACATCAATCTAGAGATAATTAAAATTTAAGAAACAAAACTAAAAACAATCCGTGATTTGGTCTAAAATAAACAACGAAATTGAGTTCAGAATACTTCAAACACTCAGGGCAATAGCAAATTGCTTGAATAAACCTAGAAGAAGAAAAAGAAGAAGAGACGAATGATTTAATTAAAAAAAACTCACCTGTCTAGGCTCAAATTTGGGACTCGAATCTTTTGACTTGATCTCCAAATAACGTCACTTGCTTGTTCACTGCCATGCACAAGCAAGCATCGTTATTTTGAGACCGAATCACTCTTATCTCTTTAGATTATTGCCCGAAAAAGTCTTCGTATGTCTTGGCTTTCTAGCATTCGAACACGAGATTTGATGTTTGAGCATTTGTGGTGAGATTCGAGGGAAGTTGGTAAAGGATTTGGGTAGAAGCAGGTAAAAGGGTTCTAGGGTGTTAGGATGGTCGTGGTTTGAAGCGGCCGCGCCGAGTTTAGGGCGGTGAAAAGGGATGGCGGCTAGGGTTTTGGGTCGTCTCTGTGAGACGAGGTGAGAAACGGGGGAAGGGGGTTCTGAGCAGTTTTGGTATTATTATAATGGTGGTTGACTCTGATCCGCTGGCTCAATGTGATCCAACATTTAAGATAAAGTAATGCCAAAACGGCGTCGTTTGGTGGGGTGTGGCGACGGGCTGGATTGGGGACGAGTCTGGGCAGGTTTTTTTGGTGTGGACTCGGATCGGATACAATGTATTTTGGTTTGGGCCTTTTGAAATTGAACTTATTTTGGGGCCGAAACTGATTTCCTCTTCTTCTTTTTTTATTAATTCTTTTCTTTTCTTTTTCCTCCTAAAATTTTCCAATGTTAAAACCTAAAATCCTAAATTAAACTATAAAATCAAATTAATTTAAAAATACAAATTAACTCTAGATACCAGTTATCACGAATAATTAAGTATGTTCACACAATTAAACACTGAAAATGCAAAGTGCATTATTTGTTATGATTTTTAATTATTAAAATAAATAATTTCCTATTTAACACAACATTATAAAATTAAATCCTAAATTCAAATGCTATATTTTTTGTATCTTTTCATTAATTTACACAAATAAACGTGTACACACAAATGCAAATAATGTTGAAAATATCACAAAATTGCACACAAAAGAAAAATTGTTTTATTTTAAATTTTATAGGAATAATTCATATAAGCAAAAATTACGTGCTCACAACTGTAATATCTAAGTTCAAGTGAAATAGTAATTTGCTTCCTTTAGAAATTGAGTATGACATAAATTATTGTATATTCAAACTTAGTAGAGAGAGGCATGAAATATATGAGAATAGGTTTGCGAATGAGTTAAATATTTCTTCTTCTCTTAATTAAGTGTCTAATGAGTTTTCGTGTGATAAATCGCTAGAACATGATATTTGTTGTGTGATGGAGAGTTATTCTTTAAGCCATGTTGATTGTGAGCATGTAAAAGTATTTGATACTAGTAAAGAGACTATGCATGATTACTGTGACGTTAGTGATCTAATACTCTTACATGAGCTTATATATGACTCTTTCTGTGATACTTTGAGCAATTGTTTAGAATCTATTGATGTTTGCGAATATTATTGGGGAAAGCTATAATCATGAGCTTGAATATATTGAAAATTTTATTTTGAAATTTATGGGCTCTTCTAACCTTTTTGTGATTTTATGTGCTTCTTTGAATAGCTTACATGTAGAAGAATCCATGAAATTTATAATTGATACTTGGCTATATCATAAAAGTGTCTTATTTGATAAATGTGGCAGAGATATTTATTTTAAATGGATGCGTGATCAATTTTTCATAATTTCATTGTCATGCACTTCTTTTGACTACCTTAAGAGAGGTATTTATGGGATAAATTTTAGTAGGCATAAATTTTATTGAGATGATGATGTCCATATGTTGTATAAAGGAGTATTTACACTTATTAGGTTTAATTAGTTTAAGTGAACACATGGTCACTATCTTATTTTATTCTTACCATTTTTTCAAATTAGAGGATGTCATTTACTAGTGCATGTCTTCGTTTTCTTGCAAGGTCGAAATTCAAGTACGAATTTTCTTCAAGAAGAGGGGATGATACCATCCTAGGAAGATCAGATCTATTCAAGGACAAGGATGAATCTTTGGAATCTCAAAGAGGGCTTTTAACAAGATCTCAAGTTAAAAAGTTATAAAATAAGATCATTGGACTTCAGGAGTGATCAAATAAGTTGTTAGTTGTGAGGAAGAGCTTAAGGATAAATGATATGAGTTATTTAGGTGTTATAATTATTTATGACCCAAATTCATGTTCAAGAATAGGTGGATTAGATCCCAAGAAACATCATCTGAAGAAGGTCCAAAATCAGGCTACTGTTAGACCAATTTGGTCCCTAAAATGTGTCCAAACTTGCTATCCATGAAGTCCCACATAAAGTCATATTTTATAGAATAAAATGGACTTACTTGATGTCCAATAATGATACAATAATCGTGCTAGGTGTTGAGTGCAAGTTGGTGCCGAGTTGCTTGCAAATTTCCTTCAAGATTTTCATGATTTCCAAGATTCTATCCAAGATTGGTCTGAGACTTATTTTCATATATTTTAGGACTATATCTACTGCTTTCCTAGTTAGTTAAGGTTATATTTTCCTTTTCCTAAGATTGTTGGAATTACTTTCCAAGAATGACTTGGTTTTTGCTTTATAGTATTTTTCTTTTCCTAAGTTAGTTGGACTTGTTGTCCAAAGTAGTTTAGAATTTTATTTACTTATTTTTATGGTAAAATTCCGTGACCCCTCTCTATATAAAGGGGTGAATTATTTGTTTTTAGATTAGATTATTCCGTTTATTATCAATAAAAATTATGAGATTTTCTTGCATTCTTGTATGTGGCTACTCTTGGATTTATTCTTAAACTTTCAAGACTCAACTTAATGTGGTAAGATTAAAATCTTTCGAAATCTTAGATCACTTCTAGGTATTCAAGAAAGATGATAAGTTTAGGCTTATTGTTGTTCTTGTTATTCTAAAGGGTCGGGTTTCACAATCTATCTCTTGTTTTTAAGTCTCTACTAAAGGCGATTAGTTCTTCGTTAACTAGTTGTTGTTAGGATTCAACTTCAAGAATAGACTTCTTGAATTCAAGAAACTTTTTCTTGAATTCAATCTATCTTTATATCCCTTTTTTTTGTTTCTTTATTTTATTTAGCATTCGCACGTTTTTTGAGTTTCTTTAGTAATTTTTGAATCTGCTATCGTGTTATTATCACTGAAATTTACTGCGATCTTCAGTGATTTTAAAGTAATTTTACGGGGGGAGGGGGGGAGGGGGGGGGGGAACTGCTAGAATTTGGGGTGTCTTGGAGCTGATTTTCGCAGTGAATTTTGCTACGACTTTGGGATGGATTTTGAGGTATTTCGGGGCGAGTTTTAGGTGCTGATTTTGGAGGTTAGTTGTGGGGGGGCGGGGGGAAGAGGGGGGATTGAGCTTTGTTTTGGGCTGGTTCGGGGCTGTTTTGCCAACTGATATTTAGTGGTTAAAAGGAGCGAAAATAACGGTAATTTGGTGGCGAATTTACATGACTTTGAAGGATGAAGAAATGGCTACTGTTTTTGGATTTTCTTTTTGTTTTTGCAGCTTTTCAAGGTGGTTAGAGCTGGTTCCATGGTGGTGATGAAGATGATATGGAAAAAAAGTAATTAAATAAGTGGAAAAAAAGTAATTAAATAAGTGGAAAAAAAATAAAGCAACTTTTGACACGTGACGCACGTGTACTATACATCCCACCACACTAAGTGTTACTAATAGGGTATTAAATTCATCCCAAACAAGAATAGGGAAGGATATAGGGTAAAGTTAAGATGTATAAATAATTTTTCCAAACAAATTTGATGGGCAATTTATGTATTTTTTCAAAAAAAAAAAAAAGTTCTTCCGTCTTTCTATCTCCACTTCTTATTTGTATTTTACCAAATTACTTTTATTCCGTAACGGTAAGAAACATAAGAGGCTGGTAGTTCCTACCTTAAGAGGCTGGTAGTTCCTACCTTCTCGTACGAAAATTCATCACATTTGAAAAAAAAAAAAAAAAAAAAGTCTTATCACTTTTAGCTCAACTTAATAGTCCTCAAGATGTTGACTTATATAACAAAGTGATACCTCTTCTCTTGCCGCTATAATCGCTCACAAACACTCATTTGATTAGTAACTTTCGTTTTACTTTGGAAAAACTGAAAACTAATTTCTCTTTCATGAAAAAAGAAAACTAACTTCTCTTTTACTCCATTGGCCTTCACAACTTAGAGTTTTTTTTAAAATAAAAAAATATTGTCATGTATTATTCGAAACTATTTAATTTTGCAATTTATTACATTTTTTTTCATTTATGTAATTATTATTAGCAGTCGTATTTGTCTTTATTGTTAATGAATCTTTACGTGATCTCAGTATACTAGATGTCAGCATTCAATATATCAATGGTAGTCGTCTTTCTCGCTAATTGGATAGTCATAAGCTCAACTAAATTAATAGCCTACAACCAAATTTTAAAGAGAGAGCTTAAACTTTTTAATAAACGCATGTATAAAATTCATTCTTTTTATGTAATTTTAGTATAGTATTCTTACAAGACATAAAAAAATTTAACTTTATGTAAATATTATTACTTAAATTAATAAGAGTTAATTTAAGTTAATAAAATATTAGCCAAGTGATTGCAATTTATTACCATGTATCTTATTGGAGAAAAATTATTTACGAATATGAAGATTTAGTTAATTGATTTTAAAGTTCTAAAATATTCTATTGCTAAAAGTTGTCGGTCTTTCTTTAAAAAAAGAATTTGTATTGTTTCAACACATTTCAATATTCTCTAAGGCTCTAAGCATAATATTATGTATTTCACTATATAATACTGCTCAAAATGCTCAAACTTTTTGAGAAAAAAGAATTGAACTTACCCTTTAATTTTTTTTGTTATGTTTTACAACTACTCTCAATGTAGAATTACGCTACGGATCAACGGCAAATGATTTTTTTTTTCCTTCAAAAATAATATTAAATCAATAATACAACGAAGATGGAGAACAAAATTGCTCAATTTCAAATAACACGGCTAGTGGTGTTTATAAAAATCTAAAATATCGAACCAAACTGAAAACCAAACCAAACCGATAAAAAAATAATATTTTTTGGTTTAGTTTAGTTTTAAATTTTAAAAACCGATCAAATTTGGTTTGGTTTTGGTTTTAATCAGAAAAAACCAAACCAAACCGACGGTAGGAGTAACTATTTCAAATTTATTATTACACACACACACACACACACACACACATATATATATATATATATATATATATATATATATATATATATATATATATATATATATATATATATATATATATATATATATATATATATATATATATATATATATATATATATATATATATATATATATATATATATATATATATATATATATATATATATATATATATATATATATATATATATATATATATATATATATATATATATATATATTCTAATTTGATTGGTAGTTTTCTTTTATTAAGTGTAAGAATTCATTTCGTGTTAAAAATAATATATTTTTGATTGAGTGCTTAAATTATTCATTACTATTTGATTCAATTATCATCAATATATCTTAGTAAATAATAGATTTCTCAACAAGCAATTGATTTGATAGTGTTACATCAAAAATATGATCTCCAGAATATTTATTTGGTAATGTATGTCTTATATTTAAGAAAAAACCGACAAATAACCGAAAAATCATAAATCGAATCTAGAAAAAATCGACTTAATTGGTTTGGTTTTGTTTGATTTTAATATTTAAAAAACTTACTTACTTGGTTTGGTTCATTTTTAGGGAAAAACTGATCCAAATCGAACCATAAACACCCTAAACACGACAATTCTTTTTTAAAATTAAACCAAAATTCCCTCTCCATTTTTCAATATAGAAGCACGGATCGGATGGACCCCACAAACTGCCAGGTAGATATTGAGTAAGAAACATGTGGTCCCTATTTATGAACATATGTGGAGGAGACTTTCTGTTGGGATATTTTTTCCTATCTGTACTTTGGCCAGAAGTAGAACTATCCAAAATCCAAATACTGTCACATTTGTGAGATGAAATTTGACAAGTGCCACACATGCAAATTCCTACATTTTTTGATGAGAACAAATTGATTGCATGCTTACCATTTATCATACAACCTCAAACTCTGGGCCCCATTCAAGTAAAATTAAAAAATAATACGCTGATTTGAAAATTTCATTACAAATAATAGGAAACAAATTTCACAATTTTATTAAAGTATTCTTTAATCTAGTTTATCCAAAATAAAGAAGAAGAAAAATCAAACTTCTTTCCAAAAAAAAAAAAAAAAGAAATTTGTATGAAAAAGGTAGTAAAAATGAAAAATTCACATCTTATGGAAAAAGTCATTAACACCATTATATTGGAAATTTTTTTAACACATTTTACTTCTTAATTAGAATAAGTTTTTTACTTTCATAATAAGTAGTTTTCGATAAAAGAAAAGATAAATATACAATACACATAATATATTATCATTTCCTTTTCTTTTACCGTAAACCAACATTACTTCGAAGGATAATTTTATGTCGCATTTTAATTATTTCTTTCTATATTTTAAAAAAGTATTTTTCTATGATAAAATAAATAATTATTGTAAACAACAAATATTTCCTATCTTCTTATTATTTTTAAACCCATTTAACAGCAAAAGGACAATAATTAGAAGTAAAATTATTTCAATGGACTCAGACATTCAAGTTATGTTATGCCATATACACATAAGCTAACATGTTCGTTGCTCGATCGTAGAATAATTTATAAAATTTTAAATCGAATTTGTGTAAGGCTTAGCTACATTCAAAAAAATTTAACTTTATACCATTTTATAAGCTGGTAAACATTCTAGTTAAATTAGAAAATTCAAACACATTTCTTATTAAATGGCTGCATCTTTTTTATAAGGACAATACAGCCTGTAAATGAAATCATTTAAAAAAATTGTGTACAAGTTTATCTTATCCACTTTCCCAATCAGTATTAAATACTCATAATTCAATGACTTTTTAAAAAAAAATATTATTATTCCTGAATCTTTAAAAATGATAGTATATCAGTAGTACTCATGTGGGGTTATTGTTTGGGTATATGGTACTGTATTTAAAATTTGCTTTTTGATTTAAAGTTTATCCTTCCCTATTATTTTCTTGCCCTCCTTTTATTTAAGAATAAACAAAGCTTAAAGCTAAATTAAAATAAGCTTTTTATGTATTTTTTGCTTATAACGTTATACTTTTATAAGATATAAAACTTATAAGTTCACAATAAATATTAGTAGTATCAAATATTAATTCAAGTTAATCATGTAAATTGCAATATGTAATCTTTAAAAAATTGTACTTTGTTTTAATCAAAATAAAATGAGAAAATGGAAAAAAAGTGGCCCCAAAAGTTTTGGGGGCCTAAAGCAAAGAAAAGCAAGTAAGAAAGCGTGAGGAAAAGAATAGGAAGAGGAAGTTTGAGAATTGAGAGCTAGCATGGATTGGTTGCTTTGACTGGGTTTTATTTTTCAGTGTTGTACTCTACACAGACACTTGACAGGTATTTTTATTTTATGGAACGGTTTGAAGTCTCATGTTGTTTCAATGAGACAACTTTTGATGTTTCAGTGTTGAGAGAAATGTTAAAATTTTGAAGTTTTTTGAAATAAGAATCAATTTTTATGTTCAAAATCTGGTAATGTCTCTGTTGTCTAGTTTTAGGTTATCAAGCATACACATTACTGCTGTCCAGTAGTTTGAATCTTACAGTTTTTAGTCTTTTGACTCTTTTGGTAAAACTCATGATTGCTTATTTATGGTTAAGGATAATGTTTATATGAACTACTGTAGGCTGATGTGTCTTCCGTTTTTTTTTTTTTTTAATCTCATTTTAAAGATTTTTTATTGGCCCTCCCTTATTCAAGAATCTTTTGATTTTGATTTTTTATCTCAAAATCAAATATAAATGTATGCTGATTCCATTCCAATTAGTAAAGCACTGTTCTTTGATGTGATTATGTTGGAAATGCAGTTGTGTTTTATGGTATTGTAAATGTTTGGTTTTGTGTCTAAGTCAAACATTCATGTTGATTTGTTAGGTTGAATATGAACATGGACTTTTCCGAGTCTACGAAAGTTGTATATAATCGAATTCAGAAACTAGAGCCAGAAAATGTGTCTAAGATCATTGGTTATCTCCTCTTACAAGATCATGGTGAACAGGACATGATTAGGTTAGCGTTTAGTCCCGACAATTTGATTCATTCCTTGATTAATAAAGCTAAGAAAGATCTTGGATTATCATCCAAACCAGCCATTTCCGGTCCTCTTTCACCTCCCTTGGTCAATCGTGTGTTATCTTCAGACGTTCCCTTGAAATTTGCTCCATTCTCATCAGCTTCACCTCGCCCTTTTCCGGCTCATCAAGTTGGAAATCCTTGCTGGGAACATCAAGGTCCTGCCTTGGATTTTGTACCTGTGGGTTGCTCGGATACTATGACCGATGAACGTCAACAACTCCCAAACCAACTCCAGTTCTTATCTTTAGATGATCAGTCAAACCATGTTAATTCAGAATTCCCCGGCGATCACTATTTCTCTGTATCTGCATTAGGCCCAAGATCGAGTCGAAGGTCTCCAAGCTTGCCCGAGTTTCCTGTTAAGGTTTGCCATTACTTTAACAAAGGCTTTTGTAAGCATGGAACCAACTGTCGTTACTTTCACGACCATCCAAGTCTGGAAAGCTTCTCGCAAGTCTTCAATTCAAACTTACATGAAGTGGGAAGTGATGAACATATCTTCAAACCCGGATCTCTAGAGAAACTAGAGATGGAACTTACCGAGCTTCTCAAATCTAGACGGGGTCTCCCTGTTTCAATTGCTTCATTGCCTATGTTGTACTATGAGAAGTATGGAAGGACACTTCAGGCTGAGGGTTATTTGACCGAAAGTCAAAGACATGGGAAAGCTGGATATAGCCTGACTAAGCTGCTCGCTCGACTAAGAAATAGTATTCGTGTCATCGACAGGTTCAACTTGTATAGTTCTCTCCTTTGGTGGATATTGTTCTTTTGACATAGACTGTATTTGATATAGATGTTTGTATTTGAGACAGGCCTCACGGACAGCATGCCGTTATTTTAGCTGAGGATGTTCCTAAATACATGGAGTACAGTGGCGAAAAAAATGAACACGGAGCAATCGTAGCTGGTTCTCGCCAGATTTATCTGACTTTTCCGGCTGAGAGTACCTTCAGCGAGCAAGATGTTTCCAACTATTTCAAGTAAGTTGCTTCAAGTGAATTGACACCTATTATTAGTCAAGTTATTTCATCTTCATAGACTATTAATCTTAGTCATGTTTATGCAGTCAGTTTGGACCAGTCCAAGATGTTAGGATTCCTTGTCAGCAGAAGAGAATGTTTGGATTTGTAACTTTTGTTTTCCCAGAGACAGTTAAGCAGATCCTGGCAAAGGGGAATCCTCATTTAGTTTGTGGCGCACGTGTTTTGGTGAAACCTTACAGGGAAAAGTCCAAGCTTGTAGATAGGTATATTTCCTGGTTTCTTTTTCTGTGAAGCCTTCTATAGTTTATGTGCATATTTCTTAATTGTAGGTCAAATGTACCCTACTTAACATTGTGTGTGGAATGTTGGGTTGCAATGATATTGCGTTGCTAATGCCTTTTGTGTTTGTAGTTCAACGTATCGATATTAGCAGTGATGACTCTTTGAATACTCTCAATGATATGTGAACCTATATTTTCAGATCTGTGGTTGGTTAAATGGGATCTCATTTGTTTCCCTATCTACCAATATTCCGTTCTACCGAATTTTAATGTTTGCACATTTCCTTCAACTGTTGATGTCGCGATTGAGTGAGGTTTCAAAATACATTGCCTTGTTAAAGCTTTTCATTGGCTTGCATATAACTTTTTGTATCGTTTTGCATTTGATATGATCTTTATCTTATCTCTGCAGAAAATGCCTGGAGAAAGCTTATCAAGCTTCCTATTATAATCCCTCCTTTATTGACTCAGAATCCGAACTCCAATCTTGTAAGATACACTTCAATTCAAACAATCAAAACCTACACTATATTTGTCATAGAAGTAATATTTATATCCGTTTTTTCTTTTAGCACCTAGTGTCTGTGAAAATTCAAGACTAATGAAAAAACAACTCATGGAGGAACAAGAGCGTGCCATTGAGTTTGAGAGACGGCATTTTCCAGAGTTGCAATTAGCTGCAAAATCATTGCATCATCAAATGCGCCTTGGTTACTCAGTAGAGGATTTGAAGCTTAGAGAAGGTTCTTTAACATGCACTTCTGAAGCATATCCCCCAACCTAAGATCCTCGACTATCCATTTTGCCTGACATTATTCTTTTCTTTGCTTTTCGTGCTTCCACCTGTATAGGCCATAGCGAACAACTGGAGTTCCCATCAGCCGAGAGTTTTAATTACCCGCTAGATGTATATAACAATGGTTCCACCAGCGAGGACAAAGCTAGGCACATTAAGACGAGTCACTGTGACCAAGAAAGGTAAGGCATTTTGGTACTGTCCTTTTGAGTTTTATACTGTTTGTATCCTTTTGAAAGGGAGCCGTGGCATAACTGGTAAAGTTGCTGTGATGTAATCAGTAGGCCACGGGTTTGAGCAGTGGAAACAACCTCTTGCAGAAATGCAGTGTAAGGTTGCATACAATTGACCCTTGTGGTCCAGCAGTTTTCCAGGATCCCACGTATAGTGGGAGCTTAGTGCACCGGACTGCTTGCTGTTTGTATCCTTTTGAGTTTGTTGTTGATATTTATTCTTTATTTAATCAGTTCATCGGGATGTTGCAGTGGTCAAGGATTGAATCTTCCAGATAGCCCGTTCGCATCTCCAATAAGGAATGGCATTTCAACTGTCATTTAGGTTCAGAAACACAGAAGGATTATAGAGTTTAAAAGGACTGAGTTTTGGAAAGCAGTTCGTTCGTTCGACACATAAAAGTACTTCTCTTCCTAAATATTTCCATAAAACAGTTACTATTAGAATAGTTGTTCAACTGCCTGCAAATACACCTGATCCTACAGAAAGCGCGAGAAGTTATTCGTTCATTTTTTAGGTGAACATCATAAGAAAATTATATAAAAAAAGAATTGCGACATGTAACAAGGTTCATAGGTTTTCAGCTTTGATAAGAAGTTAATGATAGAGAGCAAGTATGAAGCTTGCTTTGCAGGTTTTAGAGGTTAAAATGTAATTATGGTTTTTTCCTAAGTGTGATGGAGAAGAAGATAGGCTCAGATTCAGAGTTTGGTGTCCAATGTAGAGCTCTCTGCTACTTGACACAAATGCTAATGTTGCTAACAATAAAGTTATAGTACATAGTTATCTTTACTTTTTTAACACAAATTTGTCTTTTATATTTTGGATAACGGTTTGCTTGTTATTGCCCCTCTCCGTATTCCCTTCTTGAGCCGAGGATCTATAGGTAAGGTCTGCGTACACTCTATTTTCTCCAAATCTCACTTATGAAATTTTACATTGAGTATATTGTTGTTGTTATATTTTGGATAACGGTTACGGTGGTATCCGAGTTAGCTTACATGCATCTCGATTAATCCACTTATTTTTCGGTTACCTGCTATCAGCATAGGTACATAATCCTATTTGTTTGCTAAAAAAGTAAACACAAAGTAGTTGAATATGGATCATATATGATATGTGGTCCTGTACTGCATGTTCTCTTAGTTGTACAAAAGGGTCCACCCAAATAGAAAAGAAAATGTATATTAGACCCTTGATATGCGGAACTGATGCAAGTTGTATTTAAAAAAATTTATATTTAATGCCAGAAATAAGTAAATTGACCATCTTAGAAAGTTATTATTTTGTCGTTTTCGTCCATCTTGATATACTTTAATTTTTTATTTATTAGTTCACCATTATACAACTGAAAGGAAAAGAAAAACTGCAATCTGTGAGATTGGACTTGTGACTTCTTTAATAGTGTTGATAAAGTAGTGGTGCTGAAGTGCGACATTGATTTAGATTTTTGGATATTATGTGAATTTTAATTTTTGACTTTAGATTTGTGGGACCTACGTATCTATCTGTTTTTTTCAATCTTTTATACGACGCAAATATGTTACATAAACTTTTTTGTTCACCCATTTCTTAGCCACAAGTCCACAACACAATTCATAATTAAAAAGTTGTTTGATTCTCTTCGTATCCACTAGTTTTATTGATTTATATATTGAATCAAAACTATGGTAGTTCGCGAGACATTTCTTCACTAAAATAAAATAGTTGTTTCTTTGTAGGACATCCATAGATTATCTATAAAAAAAATAGTGTAGAAGGAAATTAATTTAGAATATTTATACTTGCTGGAGTTCCAGCATAATTATGTTTGAACTTCCGTAAAATTTGTGGGAGTTCCAGCATGTTATCCTGGAACTCCGGTAAAATTTGCGGCGTATTTTCCGGATTTTGACCAGTGTTTTCGTTCAGATTTCTCTTTACATAAATAGTGGCAAAATTTCGATTACTTTTGAAACTTGGCTATTTTTCAACGATCAGTAGTAAATCTGGCTATTTTTGAATTTCTACTAGTCAACATCGGGCTTCAAACTTCATGTGCTTTTTATTTGCACCATGGAAAGTCGGAAAGGAACGCATCTTTATAAAAAAAAAATTGGGGTATCTGTTTTATAAATTATATTTTTTATTGCATTCCTAGCATTTTAAGTGCTAATGAGTATTATTATAAAATTGGATTTCAATAAGGTTCATTTAGATATAGTGGTCCAAATTAAAATGTTAATTTACATCTTGATTTGCTTAAATGTTGGAAGACAAGTGGATGGTATAAGGAAAATCTTATAGTAAGCGACAAAGGAATCTACTTGACAAGCCAGACGTTAACAAGGTTCAAAATAAAAAGGAATTCCATTTGAAAAGAGAAAATGGGGTAAAAAAAATATGTTGCATACAGCATATCTAATTAAGGAGTTAATAGGAGAAGCCAAATTCGTTTCAAAATATTTAATACTTCAGAAAATCAAATTTATCTTTTTTACTTTTTCCCCTTCAAATCTTACATTACTGTTTTCAAGTAGTAATGAACTGACAAAGTGATATGTTTAAGGAAAGAAAAAATATAATTTTAACAGATACTCTTACAATTACGGCTTTTTTTTTTATAGGTTGTAAATGAGACATAATAATGGCTAAATTAACAAACAAATGCTCATGATTGTGTTCAAGCTCAATTACAATTCACAACTATCCTGATATGATTTAGCTGAAATTCTATAGAAGCACAAGCATAATAAAAGAGAAAAAGAATATATATATATATATATATATATATATATATATATATATATATATTGACAATGTCAGTGTGTTTTTACTAATATTACTCATTTACCTATAGTTATATTTAGATGAACGCGAGAGTTAAAAGGCAATTCAAAATTCGGGCCATAAGCCCATAACACAGGAGTCGGAGCCCACAAAGGAATAGGAGCAAAAAACCATATATATGCCAAATTGTAGAAATATTTCCTTACATATAGCAGCATTATCTCTTTTACATATTAATATTTATATTTCTATCCAAAAAATTTTAAATATGATAAGTTCAATCACGGATTTGAATTACCTATTACTACTTTATTAAAATAACTAGTCATTATTATCAGAAAATTTTATTATTTGTAACTGCCGCATTCCATAAGCCCTATAATATTACTTAAACATATGAGCTTTCCTATACTTCTTCTGAAATATAAAGCTATATTTAAGAATACATGGTATAACTGAGATAAAGTGTAAAAAAATATGTTATAATTGTAAGTTATATGTTGTATAAACGATGTTTTGGTTAAAAAACATAATTTGATACATGGTATACATGGTATAACTGAACAACTGGGCGATAATTGTAAGGTATATGTTGTATAAACGATGTTTGGTTAAAAAACATAATTTGATACATGGTATACATGGTATAACTAAACAACTGGGCGATAATTGTAAGGTATATGTTATATAATTGTATAATTGTATGGTATATGTTGTATAAATGATGTTTTGGTTAAAATAAACATATTTTTTTTCACTTTGTCTCAGGTGACTTTGCCTATACCTTTTGCCTATACTTCTTCTGAAAATATGGTATAACTGAACAATTGGGCGAATTTCGAAAATCCAGGAAAAATTCCAAATTTCACGACAAAAGGCATAAAGTCTCCGTGATTTACTATTGTGGATCGATTGATAGAAATATTCATACCTAATTTAGTGCATATTTTGATAGATTGAGTGTTGGAGGTAAGAAGATGCTTCTGGTTTTTTTAATCGATGAGAGAGAATGAGAAATTGCATAGATCTCATGATTTGTGCCTTTTTCCATGGTAATTAATTATTTGGTTATTTTTAAGATATGTTCTAAATATAAAAAAATCTTTCCTTTATGTAATAAATAAAGATTGCTAACCTTTTCTTAAATATTATTTAAAAAGTAACCTTCCATGTATATTTCTCAAGGAAAAATAATAGTGAATGGCAACTCTTAGCAGGGGCTAGCCAGTTTTTGGACTGGTCATCCAAAAATAGCCAACGTTTGTAAAGTTATTAAAAAATAACCATTATTTTACTACAACACGGAAAGTTCCAGCATAATATAGTGGAACTCTAAATTCCTTTCAAATTTACCTTTACATGAAAAGTGACTAAATTTCGATTACTTTAGAAACTATGGCTATTTTTGGATGACCACTTGTAAATCTGACTATTTTTTGAATTTCTCCCCTTACCTTGCACTTCTATTCCTAATTCCTATTGGGCTTATAGCCCATATATAACGTGATTTAATCGTCCTTCTATTTCTTTCACTTCTTTTTTCCCCTCTTTTTTCACGTGATAACTATAGAATAGAGAAGAGTTAATTGGACTATTTGCTTTCGATCTAGAATTTAAAGTTTATTAGCATTTAGTTCCTATATTCACCTCAAGTTAATAGTACAGTTATAACTAGATTTATAATCAAATATATTATCAAATCTTTAAATTCGCCCTGCTTTGATTAATTCGAATTCGCGCCATGTGATTCGAGTTGTGACCTCTAGCCACTAGGTTGTCCTATTGAGATCTTCCTCTACTTTGGGAAGCTTCTATTAGGACACTACAACCAAGCTACCTCTAACTGTTTTCTCTTCCCTTCTTTTACTTCCACTTCTATTCCACATTCCCTTTCTTTGGGTGAAAATTCTAGCTGATAAGAAAGGTTCAAACCAAAGAAAATAGAGGACCGAAGACTATGTGCAAATAAGAGAAAATACCATTAAGGATTGTGGTAGAATACAGGGGCGTATGTATCTTGTTGCATAGTATGTTACGTGACACTGTTTTGTTGAAAACTTTTAAGTGCTAGATATGTATAAAAAAATAAAAATATTAAGGATAAATATACAAAATGACAATGCTTATCATTGTATTGATTTGTTCATTAGACTATTTCAAATTGCGATATTACTTATGAAATATCATACATACGCTACTGATTGAATATGTAAGAGCTCTCCATCGTTAATCAAAAATCACGAATTTAAATCCTAAGAATAAAAGAAAACGTCTTGTTAATGAGAGTTTTACGCCTTTATCCCTTAATAGATTTATTTGACATAAATCCAAATTATTCGGACATTTTGAATACCGAATGCTTAAAGCGAAAAAGGAAACAAAGAACCAAAAGACTAAGGGCAAAGAAGGGTGGAGGTCTAAAGGGGGCCCATGTGAGACCCAAAATGCAAAACAAGAATATAGGAATTGGAGCCATTTGTTGTCTTGGAAAGCATTTTTTAGTTAAAGTTAGGGCAAGTCACATATTTGTTTTATTGATAAATAAAGTAATTAATATTTATTAGCTTAAGATATACAAAAATATATACGATGATTATGTATAAAATATGTATATTATATATTAAAGTATAAAAAATATATATATTTTGGGTTAATATTTTTGGAAGTGACTTTAAAGTTAGTGAGGTCCAAGATAGAGTTGTGCATGGAGCGGATCGGATTAAGCATATTTCGGATTTGGATTTTGGGTTCTAGAAAATACAATTCGAATTTGATCCGAATTATCGGATTATTAGTTCAGATCAGATTTTAAAGTTTGGATCGCCTCGGATCGGATTTTGGATATTATTATGCCTCGAAGTTGCAAACTAATATGTATAATTTTTTTTGTAAATGATGCAACAGATTAAGAAAAATTTATGTCTATGCAATTGTGAGAGTACTATGATGCCAATATAGCTCAATCTAGCAATCTTTAAGGTAATTATTTGAAAGAAGATGTAAAGGAAGTACTGACTATCCGAAATTAAAATGTAGTACTTATACATTACCTAATAATTTTAGAGTTTGGATCGGATCGGATCGGATCGGATCAGACTAAAATATATTAATCTGAAATCCAAAACTTTAACAAATACAATCGAAATTGAAAATTAATGGATTGGTTCAGATTTCGAATAATGTATCCGAATTAACGGCCTAATCCAAGACAAAGAAGAGAGGAGGAATGGTCTAAAAATGTAAGAGGGTCAAAAATAAAAATATTCGAACGCCTGAAAAAGACAACACATTAACACAGTCTGTCGCCTTATTTGATTGGGAAATGACTCATAAAGTCAAGTCATGTTTCAATTGGTGAAGACTTTCCTCTTGTTATTCGGTTCTTTGATTTTCACAAAATTATTGTTGTACAACTGCAAAATTTTGCAGTTTTCACTGTTACTATTGTTTCTTCTTGTCATAATTGCTTTTTCTATGACACCATTTCTAGTAAAATTATAGGACAAACACTTCTACTATGTTTAGTGTTCACTCCAAAAGGCCCGACATGGCAAGAACAACAAGTGATAAAGTCTTCATTATGTGAATTACAAGAAAAGAATGCTCAAATTATTTCTATCTCATTTTCTTGTTATCTTTTTTTCTTTTTCATGTTACTATTTACTTTTAGTGGTTTTTTTCTCTTTATTGTATTTTTTCCCAATAATGTTGTGATTATACTTTTCCTAAATCGAGAGTCTATTGTAAACAATGTCTTTACTTTCACTACTATATATATCCCTCATACATTACTCAGTTACTTGTAGCATTACATTGGATGTGTTATTGTTATTATTTCTTGATAGTCATGTTTATATATATCTTATACAAGTCAAGTATTAAACAGTTGCATATTAGCTCATTTTGATATTAACCATGAATCCAAAAACGTTCTTACTATGGTGTTAATTTTATCCGTTTTGGGATCTGACTCGTACCATTTTTCTCACAAGACCTCTCTTCCTACACCATATATATATATATATATATATATATATATAACTTAATTTCTTTATCAACATCTAATATAAGATCTTTTTGCACATCTATTAGTGAGCTCATGCATTTTAAATGTTTATTTTCTTTAAGTAATCATCCAATTGTATGGTCTAACTAAGTTTATATCTTTTAATCCTAAAGTGGAGACATTCTTCAAACACTGATATCTATTCCCAATAAACTTAATAAAAAGTGAAGACAACAAAATTAGTTAATTAATTAAGGGACCCATAGAAATGGCTTAGCTTTCCAGGGTGTGGGGGAGTTGAGAGTCTTGATTTTATGTTTGAACTATGAATTATTGTATTCATATATAAACTAGTTGCACACGCGTGTACAGACAGACACAAATAATATAAAGTATTTAATTATATTTTTAGATCTAACTTTTATTATATAGTATTAGGCGCATGCGATTTAATTGACTTGATAGTTGATACCCTTTAAAAATATATATCCCTCAAAAAATAATTGAGGTAAAAGTCTATAGATGAAGGAAGAAAACAAAAATAAATTAAAAACAAAAAGAAAAGATAAGAAAAAGGAAGTCCAAGAAACACAGCCTTCTGAAAACATTGCTGAAGTCATTGTTTTTAAAAAAGCACTTAAAAAGCAATTAGTGTTTTAAAAAAAATTTATATGAGAGTAAATTTAAAACGCCGCTGTCAAAAACACTGAAAGCAAAAAGAAAAAGACCAAATTTACGTTATAATACAAAACATGATCTCAATTGAACATAAGGATATATAGTGGTAGCATTGTCACCTTAATTAGCACTTTATTGCATTAGCAGATGAGTGATATAACCTTTTTTTCTAAATAAAATTAAGATATTGCATATATATATATATATATATATATATATATATATATATATATATATATATATATATATATATATATATATATATATATATATATATATATATATATATATATTCTAAATTCTCGCTGTCAATGCAGCGAATTAACAGATACTATATGCAAAGAGAAAAATAAATCGGGAGATGTAGTTTATTTACAAAAAGAAAAATAGATGCATGCATTAGGTAATAAAGCTCATGTCTCGTGTTTTCATTTTTTTTTTTTTTGCGCATTCTAATATGCAAATTCGAATTCTCTCATTTGTCTTTTCCTTTTTTTTTTCTACGTAGGATCAGAAGGAAAAAAAAAAAGCTCTTAATAATCTAATTAAAGAATATTACGAGATATGCATTTGAGATCTTCTTGATTAAAAAAATGGATCGTTTATACTCTCTGTTTAAAGACACAAGGATTTGAATGAATGAATTGGATAAAAAGAAAAGAGGGGTTATGTGCGGTGTTCAAGATAAGAATTTGGGAAAATGATAGTATATATTTGCTTTTAAAGTAATAGTTGAATATATACATATATATATATATATATATATATATATATATATATATATATATATATAATATTAAAAGTTGTGGTAGAGTGGTAAGTATTTCTACTTCTTTAACAAAAAAATTTGAATTTAAATATTGATATAATATTAACTTTGTTACGAAGCATTTTACTCTAATATAAAAATTTTCAACAAAAATTCGAACTAAACGAGTCTCAAAATAGATACTGACACATGAGAAACAAACAAAAAAAGAAAAGAAAAAGTGATAAGAATTGGTGGGGGGCATGAGATGAGATAAACACTAACTTTTGTAAGTAAGAGAAAAAGAGGAGACATAGGGGAACAACATTTCTTTGTTTACGTAACACATCTACAAGGGAGAATCGCTGCGTGATTACATGCAAATTAATAATAGTAATAAACAAATTATATATGGAGTACTACTCATCATATGATTTTTTAAATCCCAAATTGGATATCAAATTATGAACTTAATCACATCTGACAAATAGTTAAAGACAATATATGAACACGAATTTACCTAATTACCCTCAGGGGCGGATTTAGGAGGCGGAAGGGGTTCATCCGAACCTCCTTCGCCGAAAAATTACACTGTATATATAAGGCAAACCCTATTTTTTACCTCTATATATTTTCTATTATATAGAAAAGAAAAGAGGATGTTGACCAAGGGCATAATGGTCATTTTAAATATATATTAGTGTATTGTTTGTTTGTATACTAGGCTCAAAAGTTTTGTTGTGAGTTCTTAATAACCGAAAAAATCAAAACTAACGTGCCCGTAAGGTATTAAATTCTTTAGATGGATCTCACTTTCTATTCAACCTTTACTATCTTTATTAAATTCATTACTTGATTGTTATTATTATTTTTTTCAACAAGTACTTTTAACTAGAATAATTATTTTTTTGATAATTTATAATTCAAATGTTCGCCCGATTAAAAATACTAAGGTCACATACATTTATATATGACAATTTTATTATTTTCTTAAGAAATAGTATCATTTTATTTAGGTAGAATAGCCTAAATGACACTCGTACTTGTGCCACTTTATCATCCCGGTCCCCAAACTTAGCATTTTGCCAATTGAACACTTATACTCGCCCAAAACTTATATTTTAAACCCTTCTGACCGTTGACCGATCAGTTGTGGCAACATCATTGTTGAGTTGGACAAAGTGAGTGTAATTCACGCGGATAACGGGCATGAATATGGATATTTTGAACCAGAAATAATTAAAAGAAAAAGAAAAAATTATTAAAATAAGAATAAAAATAAATAAGTAAAAAAAATAAAAGAAAAAAGTAAGTATAATGTATGCCTCTTCTTCTTCCCCACTCCTACCCCCCCTCCCCCAAAACAACACCCCCTTCCCTTTTCTTTAGGCCCAAGCTTCCCTTTTTCATTAACCCCCTTTCCCTTTTCGTAAATCATCATTAAACAATACCCCCCTTCCCTTTTTGGGTGCTAATGCATCTTTGTCAGTCCAAGCTTCTCAATTTCTTGGAGTTAAGCCCAATTGTGTTTATTTTACTGATGATTTTTATGAACAATACAATAATTATGAAGAAGTAATGGCTTGGATATGGAAAAGAGGGATAAACAGTTGGTAAAAGAGCAAAGAATTGGCTTTGATTCTCAACTTTTTTCTTCAATCTCCTTCACGAAAAATGAGAGGAAAAATTGCAAACAGTCAGTTTCTTCAATTTTTTTTCTTCAATCTTCTTTAATCTCCTTCACAAAAAGAGCAAACAGTCGGTGCCTCCATTTTCATTTTCTATTCCGCCATTGATTTTCCTCCATTAAAGTGAGAGAAAAAATTGGGTTTGGGGGATAATAATCATTTTCTTTTTTATTTTGCTATGTGGACATAACAAATGACCTGGAGCCAACGTCGTTTAATTTTCTTGACGTGGCAGCTGATGTGGGGGAGATTGAATTACACGCACTGCATCCTCCTGTCATAAGTGTTTATTATACACGTTTTGAAAGAGTATAAGTGTCCAATTGGCAAAATGCTAAGTTTGGGGACCGGGATGACAAAATGACACAAGTATAAGTGTCATTTAGGCTATTCTGCCTTTTATTTATTAACTATTTTAGTAAAGAAGATTTCATTAAAAAAATTAATGATACTATATGTAGATTTACATTCAAATGTTATTTTATCATTATCAATTGATATCATTTTATACAAATTTCAATTGGAATACTTCATAAAATTCGGAAATTTTTTTTATTTAAGAATAAAATATAGTTTCAAGTTCCCTTTTTGATTATAGAATATAAAAAATTATAATAATTATCCCCTATCTAAAAATATGAGTTCAGAATATCTGAAGTAAAAATGAAGACAACTAATTTGTAAAATTATTATCTTTTAAAAATCGTTATATATTAAGAAGTATGAGAAGTATCGTCATACAATATTATACTTCTCCTTCTACGATCGAAGTTAGTTGAATACATACTTTATTCAATTAGAATTCAATATTATAAAAATTTTAAAATAGATAAATATACAATTAATATTTTTATAATAGTCTCAACAAATACTACTATTGTGATGATTATTGCATTAATACCCTAAATAGTATCTCGATCATATAATGAAACAAGAAAAAAAATATTATGTCATTCTAATAGAACAAATCACAAAGTTTCTTGTTAAAATTCTTAATAATTAATCAAAACCACGATTATTATTTAAAAGAACCAAAAAATACCTTTTCATTAACTATTTGGGAATAATATTAATATTTAACTTATGATTATTAAAAAAGAAAAAGATAATGCATTAACACACTGAAAATACTAAAAGAATAAAACTACATATCATTCAATTTAAAAAATGAGAAAAATATATGACGAATTATTTCTCAACTGACTTTTTAATTACTATTTAATAATAATAAAATTAAGCCTTAGTGATGTAAAAAAATTTATTAAAATAAAAGAGGTCCTATGTAGAAATAATTTAAATTCTACTTGAATTATTATCTAATCACTGTATAATAAAGCATTAAACTCGACAAGTGTTTCAAAGTGATTGGTATAGTAATACGATTTCGTAAAAATTAAAATGCACATAATGCAAAAGATAAATAACAATACATGTAATCGTGGTTCTATACGTTATTATAGAAAAGTCTATTCTATTTCTTCTTTCCCTAAAGGTGTATAAAGTGTGTAATTAACAACAACGACAACAACAACGGCCCTGTGTGATCCCACAAATGGGGTCTGGGGAGGGTAATATATACGCA
Organism: Nicotiana noctiflora; assembly: GCA_032618575.1. Lineage (NCBI taxonomy): Eukaryota > Viridiplantae > Streptophyta > Magnoliopsida > Solanales > Solanaceae > Nicotiana > Nicotiana noctiflora. Next base: position 83,987 of record JASVEL010010097.1, read on the forward strand.
GGCCTTACCCCTACCCCGAGGGATAGATAGGCTGTTTCCAGGAGAAAATGTGTAATTAACAATAGACCAAGAAATATTAAAAAGATAAATAAAAAAATAAAAAGAAACAATAATTGGGCTCGTGCATCGCACGGGTACATCATCTAGTTAAGTTTTAAAGCCCCTTAACACAACCCAAAGGTGTCGTATAGTGGTCAAGGAGGTTCATATCCTTCATAAGATCATAAGTTCAATTTCCACTAGCTACAAAAAAAATCAGAAAAAAATACCCCCTAACCTCTTTACTCCAATGACAATTTTGGGAAGAAAAAGAAGTTAATTCCTTATTCATATCTAAAAAAAATTAAATATTATGGACCACAAAAAAAATATCAAAAAATCAACTAAAGTGAACAGAAGAAGTATGAGCTAAAAAGGGGGCTAAAATGGACTCTATCCGGTCCAAAATAAGTATCTTTTCAGATGTTTTCACATAGATTAAGAAATTTATCTTTTAAAATTAATTAGCAATGAAATTGATCATATTAACCTTTAATGTCTCACATAAAGATTCCTAACATATATTTCAACACTATTTATTCCAAAAACAATGTAAAAAAAAATAATTAATTCATCATTAAAATCTTAAAAAGTACTTATTTTGGATCGCAAAAAAAAAGAATAAATTCTCACTTATTTTGTATCGGAAGGAGTAACTTCAAAAATATTAAGCAGACAAGGCATGTTAGGTGAAGTGTAAGGCACTTATTCCTACATCATCTCATCTCCATTTAAAAATGAAAGGTGCACTCTTCTTAACCGTGTGGGTCACAATCATTAACTTAAAATCTCAAATTAGCCCCTCATTTATTTTTTAATTAATTGTCGGTTCATAGGTCATATAGGTATCTACAGTATTACCTTTATTCCAGCTATAAACCAACTTAACTACTGGAGTATCAATTTATACAAGTTGCTTAGTTTAGCCTTTTTTTTAAGCAAACTTTTTAAACTTTACCTTTCTAGTTTTAAGTAATGACAAGAGGGAGACTAATTATCCTTCTATGTAAATGTACCAAAATAACCTTCTAATTTGCTCCCCTAAAGAATTTCTTGGAACATTGGAAATCACCACATGACTTATATAGTTCACTAGATTAATTGTACTCATAAGTCCTAGCTAGACTAGGTATGGAATTCTATTTTCTTTAATTCAAGACTATGATCGGATGGCACAAAATTAAACCTAATTAATACCAAAGTTCTTGGAGAGTAACGCATGGTTGGGAAGTCGCAATAACTAGTTTACTTGCCGTTTTTTTTTACTTTGATTTCCCACCTGTTATTCGATACCTGAACTGGGGTCCAATTAAATCTAATTTTTGTACCGAAAAATCCTACACTGGAGGGGTAAAATTAGAAGTGCCAATGGATATTTAAAACCGACTAAACCGACAAATCATATCGTATCAAACCGACATTCAGGTTTCTTTTAACACATTCGCTGGTTTTAATATAAATCTATATATTACTGTTAAGATAATTAGGGTATATTTTTTATTTTATGAAAATAAATCGAAAAATACCAAACAGTACCGAATAAATTTACATGTAAAAAATATATTTATATATTCAGTTTAAAAATAATAAAACATTAAAAAAATTCTTGGGCCTTGCAATTATGACAAGAGAAACTTTCAGAAATCATTATATTTTAGTGGTTATTAGCTAGTTGTAGCTACTATTTACTATATTGTTTCATATAACTATATTTTCGGGGTTTTTAGAGTATATTTTGGTGTATTTAAGCTATTGTATTCATGAATACGGTAGGCATGAAATATGGGATTATATCTAGACAGATTTTTGTATTTGAGTGTATTCGACTGTATTCATGGTGTGAAATATGGGATTACTGCTGGACAGATTATTGTATTCAACTGTATTCACGATGTGAAACAGGGGATTGCACTTTTTTAAATGGAAAGTGAATCAGTTAACGTAATAGAATCCTAATATAACTCAACAAACTCAATTATAACACACAAATTTTGTATTTCTAGTTATAAAAAAGATTCTCAACCGAAAAATACCCTAAAAATATAACAATATTTAGAGAAATTATATGCTACATCTGAATACATAAAGTATATTAATTAACAAAAATATATGAACGTTCATGGAATATAGCGAGACAGTGAATACAATGAAATACATAAAATACAGAGGGATACGTTAAAAAATAATGAAAAAAGACTGAATATAATGAAATACATAGAATACAACGAGATACATTGAAATACAATAAAAAATAATAATAAATACAACAAAATACATGGAAATACAACGAGATAGAGAGAGAGAGAGGAGGGGAGAGAGGGAGGGAGGGAGGGAGAGAGAGAGAGAGAGAGAGAGAGAGAGAGAGAGAGAGAGAGAGAGAGAGAGAGAGAGAGAGAGAGAGAGAGAGAGAGAGAGAGAGAGAGAGAGGGGGGGAGGGAGAATAGATATGGGGTAAGGGATAGGAGAAATTTGAAGGGATATGAGAGAGAAAAATAATACAAAGTTTTTTTATGGCTTAATGTTAGGAGGTAACCATAAGTAGATATTTGGCTATAAAAAAATCAAAAGGTAGCTATGGAATATAATTTTTTAAAAAGGTATTTATTAAAATAAATAAAGTATCAATATTTGCTATAGGAGGTAACTAATACTTATGAAAATGGGAGGGGGGGAGGGATTTGCATCTATACCTTGCTTTTGGGTTAACTTTTAACGTATACCCGCTTTGCAAAAAAATTACAAACATACCCAATTTTTGTGTAACTTCATACATACGGGTCTGAAGAAGCAAAAATTTATGTCTGAAATTTGAATTTCAAAATGTTTTGCCTGAAGTGTAGCCTTATCAAAGAAAAACTTCAGATATTTTTGCGTAAAGTTTGGCCTGACTTGCAAAGGCAATCGCGCAAAGTTAAGTTCATAGTGCAATGGAAAACTTTAGTTCAATAAAACTATAACATGTTTTTCACGACCCAAACCCCGCTCCGGTCGTGATGGCACCTCTCGTGAAGACAAGGCCAGCCAGACCATTTCAGAACACCACTTTTAAGCAGTTAATCAGTTCAATAACAGTTCGAATATGATTTAATGATATTAATTAGCGTAATTACAATCCAACAAATCCCGACCGGGGTGTCACAAGTCATAAGCATCTATAAGAATAAAATTTCACTTTACAAGTCTAGAAATACAGTGATCATGAATAGTGAATAACATAGAAAGACAGTGGTGCTGCGAAAGCTGACAGTCAACTTGCTAAAACCTCTCAAACTCTGCCTTCATGCAGCCACTACCCACTAACAGGGTGAATAAACACCTGCAACTGCACGCGAGGTGCAGGGAGTAAAGTGAGTACTCCAACTCAGTGAGTAATATAAATAAATAATAACTAAGTAGCAAGAAATCATGTAAAGCAACCAACACGCTATATAGAAGCCGGGTACAAATTCCTGAGAAAAACCGTGAAAACTGTGAAATCTTTAGAAATATCTTGGGTGAGTTCAAATCTCTTTTTGAAAATGATCTTCTCAATATTACGAAAATGATTTCAAAACAGTTAGTGCTGATAAGCACAGAAAAATTTACCCCTCGGACACAAATACCATAATATAATAGGTAAAAAGGCAAATATGAAAGATTGAGACCCATGTTGATTTATTACTTTTAAATATGGCGGATTTTGATGTTAGATTGGGGATGGATTGGTTGTCCCCATATCATGCTATCATAGATTGTCACGCCAAGACTATGACATTGGCTTTGCTAGAATTACCCTGACTAGAGTGGAAAGGGACCTCGGGTCACGCCACCCGCAGTGTTATTTCATACGTTAAGCTCGACGTATGGTCGAGAAGGGGTTTTTAGCTTATCCAGCGCATGTTCGCGACTCCAGCATAGAGGTTCCTTCTATTGACTCTGTTCCTATTGTATGGGAGTTTCCCGAGGTTTTCCCTTCAGACCTGCCGGGTATGCCACCCGATAGAAAATATTGATTTCTGTATTGATCTGGTTCCGGGCACGCATCCCATTTCTTTTCCATCGTATCACATGGACCCGCCATATTTAAACAAGTTAAAGGACCAATTGCAGGATTTAATAGAGAAGGGCTTTATTAGGCCTAGTGTTTCTCCTTGAGGTGCACCAGTGTTATTTGTGAAGAAGAATGATGGTTCGATGGAGATGTGTATTGATTACCGGCAATTGAACAAAGTGACGATAAACAATAAGTATCCACTACCGATGATTGATGATTTGTTTGACCAACTCCAGTGAGCAAGGGTGTTCTCAAAGATAGATTTGCGATCTGGCTACCATCACTTGAAGATTAGGGCGTCTGATGTCCCTAAAATAGCATTCCACACTCGGTATGGGCATTATGAGTTTTTAGTCATGTCATTTAGGGTTGACCAATGCCCCAGCAGCATTTATGGAGTTGATGAACCGAGTGTTCAGGCCTTATCTAGACTTGTTCGTGATAGTCTTTATAGATGATATTCTGGTGTACTCCCGCAGCCAGGAAGAGCACGAGCATCACCTCGAGGGGTTCTTCAGACTCTGAAGGATAGTCAGTTATATGCTAAGTTTTTGAAGTGCGAGTTCTGGTTGAGTTCGGTTGCATTTCTGGGTCATATTGTATTAGTAGAGGGTATTCAGGTAGACCCAAAGAAGATTGAGGCTCAAGAATTGGCCTCGACCAGCTTCAATGACCGAGATTTAGAGTTTCTTGGGGTTAGAAGGTTACTACCGCCGGTTTATAGAGGGGTTTTCTTCTATTGCAGCCCCGATGACCAGGTTGACCCGGAAGGGTGCCTAGTTCAGGTGGTCAGATGAGTGTGAGGCAAGCTTTCAGAAGCTCAAGACAGCTCTGACTACGGCACCGGTGTTGGTTTTGCCCACGGGTCCAGGGCATTACACAGTCTATTGTGATGCTTCCCGTACTGGGCTTGGAGCAGTATTGATGCAGGATGGCAAAGTTATTGCCTATTCCCCGAGACAGTTGAAATCCATGAAAAGAACTATCCGGTTCATGACCTAGAGTTGAAAGCGGTTGTTCACGCTTTGAAAATTTTGAGGCATTATGTATATGGTGTGGCGTGTGAGGTATACACGGATCACAAGAGTCTTCAGTATCTGTTCAAGCAGAAGGAGTTGAATTTGAGGCAGAGAAAGTGGTTGGAGTTTTTGAAAGACTACGATGTTACTATCTTGTATCACCCGGGGAAGGCCGATATGGTGGCTGATGCATTCAATAGCAAGTATCTAGCATGGGTTGTCTTGCTTATATTATGGTCAGCCAGAGACCGCTTTCTTTGGATATTTCGGTCTTGGCCACCGATATGTGAGATTAGATATTTCTGAGCCTAGCAGAGTGTTGGCTTGCACGGTTACTCATTCTTCTCTATTGGAGCATATCCGTGGTCGACAGTTTGATGATCCCCATTTGTGTGTCCTGAGAGACACGGTGAAGCGTGGAGGTGCCACGAAGGTGACCTTAGGAGATGACGGGGTGTTGATAGTGTAGGTACGGGTTTGTGTGCCCAATGTTGATAGGATTCGAGACTTGATCTTAGCGTAGGCTCATAGTTCTCGGTATTCTATTCACCCGGGCGCCGCGAAGATGTATCAGGACTTGCAGCAACATTATTGGTGGCGTAGAATGAAAAAGGATATTGTTGCGTATGTCGCTCGGAGTTTGAATTGTTAGTAGGTCAAGTATGAACATTAGAGACCCGATGGCTTATATCAGAGGAATGAGCTTCCCGAGTGGAAATAGGAAAGGATTACCATGGATTTCATTACTGGAATTTCGTCGACTCGGAAGAAGTTTGATGCTATTTGGGTTATTGTTGATAGTCTAACCAAGTCAGCGCATTTCATTCCAGTAGCAGTCTCCTATTCATCCGAGAGGTTAGCTGAGATTTATATCCGGGAGTGTTCGCCTTAATGTAGTGCCGGTATCCATCATCTCAGATTAGGGCACGCAGTTTACCTCATGCTTCTGGAGAGCAGTTCAGCAAGAGTTAGGCACCTAGGTTCAGTTAAGCACATCGTTCCATCCTCAAACAAACGGCCAGTCCAAACAGACTATTTAGATTTTAAAGGATATGCTACAAGCTTGTGTCATTAACTTTGGAGGCTTGTGGGACCAGTTTTTGCCTTTAGCATAGTTCACCTACAATAACAGCTACCAGTCCAGCATACAGATGGCTCCATATGAGGCATTGTATGGTAGGCGATGTCGGTCTCCAGTCGGTTTGAGCCGGAAGAGGCTCAGTTGTTGGGTACTGACTTAGTTCAGGAGGCCTTAGATAAGGTCAAGATCATTTAGGAGAGGTTGTGTTCAATTTGGTCTAGGCAGAAGAGTTATGCAGACCGTAAGGTCCGAGATGTAGATTTTATGGTTGGTGACAGGTATTGCTCTGGGTGTCGCCTATGAAGGGCGTGATGAGGTTTGGAAAGAAGGGAAAGCTTATCCCTAGGTACATTTGTCTGTTTGAGATTCTTGATCGAGTGGGAGAGGTGACTTATAGACTTTCATTACCACCTAGCTTATCAGTCGTGCATCCAGTTTTCCATGTGTCTATGCTTCGGAGGTATCACGTCGATCCTATGCATGTGTTAGACTTCAGCACTGTCCTGTTGGACAAGGATTTATCTTATGAGGAGGAGCCGTTAGCTATTCTAGACCGGCAGGTTTGTCAGTTGAGATCTAGGAGTTTTCCCTCTGTTCGTGTTCAGTGGAGAGGTCAGCCCCTTGAGGCCTCGACCTGGGAATCCGAGTCTGATAAGCGGAGCCGTTATCCATATTTATTCCCCGACTCAGGTACTTCTTACTTTTGTCCGTTCGAGGACGAACAATTATTTTAGAGGTGGAGGATGTGACGACCCAAAGGGTCATCACCTGTTTCCTCATCCGTTCCGTGCTTCCGAGGCCTTGAAATCACATTTTCTATTGCCTCGATTTACGTGCACAGTCCGGGCGCATAGCCAGAAATCTTTTATGTTGAAATATATGAAATTTGTGAAAATTTTGAAGAATGTTGATATTAATATGATTAAAGTTGACTTCGGTCAACATTTTTGGTAAACGGACCCGGACCTAAGATTGGACGGTACCGGAAGGTCCATAGAAAAATATGGGACTCGTGCATGTGCCCGGAATCGAATTCCGAGGCCTAGAGCCCGAGGAAAGAATTTTTCTGTGAAATTACTTTTTTGAAATTATTAAGAATAGAAATGAAAATTGGTTAAAAGACTATGGTATCGGGCTCGTATTTTGGTTCTGACGCCCGGTACAAGTCTTATAAATTGTTTAAGCGCTTTTTGTGAAGTTTGGTCAAAATCGGACGTCGTTTGACGTATTTCAGACTATAAGTTCCAAGTTTGAAGTTTATGAAGTTTAGAAGAAAAATCATGAGTTTTGAGGCTTGATTCTATGTGAATAATGTTATTTTGGCGATTTGATTCCGCGAGTAAGTCCGTAGGATTTTTTTGAGGTTGTGTGCATGTTTGGTTTGGAGCCCCGAGGGCTCGGGTGAGTTTTGGATAGGCATCGCATTGCATTTCTCATGTTTTAAAAAAATCTGGTATGCTGGTTGCTGCAATTTTTGCAAATACGAGGATGGGGCTCGCAATTGCGAGTTTGCAAATGCGAACATTGAATCGCAATTGCGAAGCTGGGAATTTTGCATGGGATCGCAAATGCGATCTTTTCCTCGCAAATGCGAACTAGGCCATGATCGCAAATGCGATCGGATGTTCGCAAATATGAACCTAGGCCACCAGACCTTGTTCGCAAATGCGATCCCTGTGGTCGCAATTCCCAAGCCTGAGATGTTTGCAAATGCGAACTTATGTTCGCATTTCCCATATCCGAGGTCCAGCGAATTTTATACTTAGTCGAATTTTCACCACTTTTCGCCATTCTTTTATAACCCAAACACCATAGGCGATTCTTCAAGAGCAAACTTCATCTCAAATCACTTGTAAGTCGATTTTTACTCACTTCTTTCAACTTTTAACATCATTAAACATGGTTTTCACTTTAAATCAAAGATTTTCATGGGTGAAATTGGGGTTTTTGGGTAGAACCTAGGTTTTCTATGAATTGGGGAGTTGGACCTTGATTTGAGGTCCGATTTCAAAACAATTTATATATTTGAACTCGTGGGGGAATGGGTAACCAGATTTTGGTTCAAACCTCGAGTTTTGACCATGTGGTCTTGGGGACATTTTGAGAAATTTTGAATAAAACTTTGGGAAAATCGTTTTTATGCATTCAAACTAATTCATGTAGAGTTTATTAAAGTAATTAAACAATTTGTGATTAGATTCGAGAAAATTGGAGGTGGAACCGCGAGGTAAAGGAATAGTTGAGGATTACGTGAATTTCAAGGCTTTGAGGTAAGTGTTTGGTCTAACCCTATCTTGAGGGAATAGGAGTTGAGTCTTGTTGCTAATTACTATGTGATCGAGTACGATGTATAGGCATGGTGACGAGTATCTATACATTGGTGTCTAGCATGACCGTGAGTCCTTTTAATGTGATTATCATGACTTGGTTGTGAACTCCATAATTACTGGAGGATTTCTTAATTTTGTGAATAACATGTGAATGGTAAAATGATTAATTGATTCTTGGGAGCATTGGCTCGAATTGTTATACGAATATTGAAGGCATGCGAAATGACCTAATCATTTGGAGCATTGGCTCAAAATAGAAGAGTGAATTATGAGATAAAGAAAAGTAAGAAAGCGTTGTTAATTATTCCCCTGCCGGGACATTTTGGTTGAACCTGTTGGATTCTTTTCCCTTGCCGGGATGTTTGTTAGATATTTGCTTATTGTTATGTCTCTTAATTACGACTGTTGTTTGGGGAATCAATCTGTTAAATGACATTGAGGAGCGGGTTGCATGTCGCAACAATAATATTGAGGATCGGGTTGCACGCCGCAACAATAATATGTGAGGATCGGGTTGCGCACCGCAATAATAATGATATGGGTCGGGTTGCACGCTGCAACAGTGATAATTGTGGAGCGGGTTACATGCCGCAACAGTTGATGATATTATATGATGATGACGAGTGTTGGTACCTTGTTTATTTCTATGAATATAACTGTTTTAGCCTGTTACTCTGGATTAATGTAATATTGTATCCCTCATAGCATGTTTCCCCTCCCATGATGTTAGATGCTTGGTATTTCATTTTCGTTGTATATTGATAACTGCACAAGTTTATGTAGTGTCCAGTCTAGCCTCGTCACTACTTCGCTGGGGTTAGGCTAGATACTTACCAGCACATGGGGTCGGTTGTGTTGATACTACACTTCTGTGCATTTTTGCACAGGTCTAGATTTCAAGGAGCAGCAACAGCAATTGTTCGGGAGCAGATTTTTTGATACGAGACTGAGGTAGCCTTGCAGGGGTCCGTAGGCCCGACGTCTCTTCTTATGTTTTCATGTTCACTGCGGCCTCATTGTTTCGAGACAGACATTTGTTATATTTCTTTCAGACCTTTTTATTTAGTTTATTCTTAATGGTTCGTGAGTATGTGACACCAAATCTTGGGTAGAGAACATTACTGATTACTCCATATTATTTCAGACTTATGAATTAGACTTCCGCAGTTATTGTTGTTATTATTACTGATGCTATAAATTGTCAACATAATGGTTTTACTAATGAAAATGGAAGGTAAGTTGGCTTGGCTAGCTACCACGAGTAGGCACCATCATGATCCCGATAGTGGGTATTCCGGGTCGTGACATGGCGCCATTATCTATATGGTGTGCCTTGTGAGATTTATACTGACTGTCAGAGCTTGCAGCATTTGTTGAAGCAAAAAGATCTAAATTTTTGCTAGAGGAGGTGGTTAGAGATGCTGAAGGATTATGACACACTATTTTATATCACCCGGGCAAGTCTAATGTAGTGGTTGATGCCTTGAGTCGCCGGGCGGAGAGTTTGGGGAGTTTGGCATATTTGCCAACATCGAAGAGGCCTATGGCGATGGATATTTTCAAACAAGTTTGTGAGACTGTATCTTTCGGAACCCGATCGGGTTCTGGCTTGCGTGGTTTCTCGATCTTCCTTATTTGATCATATCAGCGAGCGACAGTATGATGACCTTCATTTGCTTGTCCTTAAGGACAATGTTCGGCATGGTGATGCCAGAGATGTGACCATTGGCGAGGATGGAGTATTGAGGATGGAGGGTCGGGTTTGTGTACCCAATGTTGATGGGCTTCGGGAGCTGATTCTAGGGAAGCTTACAATTTGCGATAATCTATTCATCCGGGTGACGCGAAGATGTATCAGGACTTGAGGCAACACTATTGGTGGAGGCGGATGAAGAAAGATATAGTTGGGTTTGTAGCTTGGTGCCTCAATTGCCAGCAAGTGTAATATGAGCACAAGAGACCCGGTAGATTGCTTCAGCAGATAGAGATTCCAGAGTGGAAGTGGGAGCGTATCACCATGGATTTTTTTATCTGAACTCCCAAAAACTTTGAAGAAGTTCAATGCCATTTGGATTATTATGGATCGGCTGACCAAAACCGCTCATTTCATTCCTGTGTGTACCATTTATTCTTCGGAGCGGTTGACGGAGATTTATATCTGGAAGATTGTCTGTCTGCGTGGTATTCTTTTCTCTATCATTTCAAACAGAGGTACTCAGTTAACATCGTGGTTCTGGAGAGGCATATATCAGGAGTTAGGTACTCGGGTGGAGTTGAGCACGACATTTCACCCTCAGACGGACGGACAATCCGAGCGCACTATTCAGATTCTTTAAGATATTATCTGTGCATGTGTGGTAGAGTTTGGGGGTTCTTGGGTTCAGTTCTTGCCATTGGCGGAGTTTGCTTACAATAACAGTTATCAGTCCAGCATTCAGATATCATCGTGTGAGGCTTTGAATGGTAGGCGGTATAGATCTCCGGTGGGTTGGTTAGAGCTGGGTGAGGCTAGATTATTGGGAACATATTTGGTTTAGGATGCTTTAGAGAAGGTTAAGGTGATTCAGAATAGGATCCGTACCGCCCAGTCCAGACAAATGAGCTATACGAACTGGAAGGTTCGAGATGTTTTCTATGGTTGGAGAGCGGGTCCTGCTTCGAGTTTTGCCTATGAAAGGCGTTATGAGGTTTGGGAAGAAAGGGAAGTTGAGTCCGAGGTTTATTGACCGTTTTAAGATATTGAGGCGAGTTGGGGAGGTTGCTTATAAGCTTGCCTTACCTTCCACCCTAGCAAGGGTTCATCAGGTATTTTATGTTTCGATGCTCCGGAGATATCATGATAATCTGTCACACGTGTTGGGTCTCAGTTCAGTCCAGCTGGACAATGATCTATCTTATGTTGAGGAGCTAATGGCTATATTGGACAGGCAGGTCAGAAAGTTGAGGTCAAAGAACTTTGCTTTAGTAAGGGTTCGGTGACGGGGTCAGCCAGTCGAAGAGGCGACCTAGGAGACTCAGCAGGATATGCACAGTTGTTACCCTAATCTTTTCACTACTTCAGGTATGTCTCTATGCTCGTTCGAGAACGAACGAATGTTTAAGTGTCGGAGGATGTGACGACCCGACTGATCGTCTTAAAAATTAATGCCCCGACCCCCTATTAACTACTTTCCCCAAGTTTATTTCTGTTAATTTGATTTGCCGGGATGTTCGGTTTTGAGTTTCGGAGAGTTTTGGGACACTTAATCCCTAAATGAGATCTTAAGTGTTGGAAAGTTGACCATAGTCGGATTCGATAGTTTTGTTAGCTCCGTTAGGTGATTTTGGAGTTAGGAGCGTGATCGGATGTGTTTTGAAGGTCCATAGCTAATTTAGGCTTGAAATGCCGAAAGTCAATTTTTGTAGTTTCAGTCCAATAGTAAGATTTTAGTCCAAAGGTCATAATGGAATTCCGGAAGTTGGGATAGCTCCGTAGTATTTAATGTGATGTGTGCACAAAATTTCAGGTCATTCAGATGAGGCCTGATAGACTTATTGATCGAAAGTGTGTTTCTAGAGTTTTTGAAATTCTTAAGGTTGAATCTGATGAAAAATAGGTATTTTGATATTGTATTGAGCATTCCGAAGGTTGGAACAAGTTTGAATTATGTCATGAGATATGTTCGTAAGTTTGGTTGAGGTCCTGAGGTCCTCGAGTGTGTTTTGGATGTCCAACGGGTCATTTTTGGAACTTGTTGAATTGCTGAACGTTTGGTATCTGGTATTCTTCTAAGTGATCACAACCTTCCTTTCGTGTTCACATAGTGTAATTCCGGAGGGGGCCTAATTTCTTCTTCGTGATCGCATTACTTGACTCATCATCGCATAGTACTGCCCTTCCTTCTTCGCGTTCGGATAGAAGAAACTGAGTCGGTGGCTCAGTGGCCATTTTCCACTTCGAGTTCGCATGGGTTAGATCGAGAACGCGTAAGCCGCGTTTCTCCTCTTCCACGATCGCATGCTTCTGGTCGCATTCGCATAGGCCATTACAGGGATCTTCATTTTTTCTTCTTCGCAATCGCGTTCCAATTCTCGCAATTGCAATGAACAAACATCTCGGCAAAGCATTTAAAACCCAAAATCGAGGGTTTAGACCATAACTCATAGTTTGGATTTGGGAGCTCGGGAGATTACGATTTTTAGGGTATTTTCACCTGGGTGACTTGGGTAAGTGATTCTTACTCGGTTTAGACTAATTTCCATGAATCTTCACTTAAATTCATCCTTTAATTTCGAAAATTTGGTAGAAATTGGGGGGAAATGTTCTTAGACCTATAGATAGAGTTTTGATTGGGTTTATGACATCCGGTTTTAGAGATTTATATGAACAGACTCGTGTGAGTGTGAGGGTTCTATAGATATAAATTTTACCCAATTTCGAGATGTGGGTCCGGGGGCAATTTGGTCATTTTACATAATTTCACGTATTAGCTTAGAATTTAATTGTAGAATAAGCTTATTGAAGTATTATTTACATTATGAAATAGAATTGAATAGATTTGGGCCATTTGGGGTCGGATACTCGTGGCAAGAACGTGGTTACTAGTTGATTTTGAGCCGGTTCGAAGTAAGTGGCTTATCTAACCTTGTGTGTGGGGGGGGGGGATCTCCCCCTTAGGACATGATATATTTGATAATTGAAATGCCTTGTATGTGAGGTGACGAGCGCGTACTTGAGCTAATTGTTGAAAATCCAATTTTTGCTTTAGTATTTTAACCGAGTTCCTTTCTTACATGTTTTATCCTATATTGCAAACTTAGCTTGTGTTTAGTTTAGAAAAGCACGTTTAGATGACTTATTTGCCTATTTGCTTGAACTGCCTTAATTGTATTACGTGAAGCATGTTAGGCTAGAATTAACTGTTTACTTGTACGAACTTAGTATTTATTTTGATATTATTGAGCTGCTGATGTGTGTTTAATTTGGGACTACGGGACGGCATCCCGGGAGATCCCTTGTATGCATTATGATCTGGACTAAGGTGAGGGATACCAAGAGATCCCCCGCATGAGTGTTGAGGACACCAAGGGATCATCGGGATACCAAGAGATCCCAGTGTATATATTGAGGATACTAAGAGATCCTCGGGATTACCGAGAGATCCCTGACATATGTATTGAGGATACCAAGAGATCTTCGGGATACCAAGAGATCCCCGGTTATTATCCTTGCTCTGAGCGGTATTTCCTTGTATTCTCGCTTTATTTCTGTTTTCGTTATCATATTCTTGTATCATGTATAGACACTCACTATAGATTCTCCATTATACTGTTTAATTTATCCTGTCATTTTATCATTATCTACCTCAGTAGGGCCCTGGCCTTCCTCGTCACTACCCCATCAGGGTTAGTCTTGGCACTTACTAAGTACTGTTGTGGTGTACTCATGCCCTTTCTACACATGTTTTTCATGTGCAGATCCAGGTACCTCTACACAGACTTACCATATTTGAGGCCGGGAGAGATTTTGGAGACTTCGAGGTACATATGCCGCGTCCACAGATCGAAGAGTCTTCATCTTTATTCCAACTTGTAGTGTTAGCCCTTTTATCGTACTGTTGATGTTGACATTCTCGAGATTAGAGCACTTTACTGTAGCATTCTAGCTTGTGTTTCCATGAGTTTTCGAATTTTGGGATAGTGATGTAGAAGTTTGAGATTATGTTGTATATGCCGAGCGACATTTTATATCCCGCTGCTTTTTTTTGTTATTCTTGGTTTTAGATTATATTTTCGCAAGTTTCGATTTATTTTTCGCAGTTGTTAGGCTTACCTAGTCGTAGAGACTAGGTGCCATCACAACCGTTCACGGAGGACGAATTAAGGTCGTGACACATTTACGTGACATTAAAAAATAACCGAAAATTAACTGTACCGATACCAAAGTGAAACTGACATGACTAGGACGGTTTCAGAAAGTCTAATTTCAGTTATACATAATAGAATAACTGGAAAATCATTATGATACATATTTTGTAAAATAACCGGTCGACCCGAATCATTGATACTCTAAGTAAAATATTCTCTAATAAATGCAAACATCAATTCAAATTTTATTGTCCAAAGTATCGGAGATGGGGTTAATTTCTGATCGACAACATAATATGTAATGCGTGTCATATCAAAGTTGGGTAAAGACTAAAATGAAGAATTGACACATCCACTGGGTAAAAGGGTTTGGCATTCATTGGATAGAACAAGACAACTAACCGAAAGGTGTTGCTAACAACTTATTGGGAGTGCATTTCTGAAGTAGCCAATTCGTCCCACTCGTATGAGCTCTTCTTTTTTTTGTTTCCCATTATTCGATATTTTTATTGGGTTCGGATTAAATTCAGATTTATCCCCGTTAGTTTTATATTAGGGGATAAAAAGGTTTCTAACAAAGGAGAGTGAATATTCAAGGCTCGAACCAAAGATATCTGGTTAAGGATAAAAGAGTGCATAATATTTTACTACAACCCTTTTGAGTATATTTCTTCTACGTAACAAAGGTAGGTTTAACATTTAAAACTTTATGGATTCGAGTTTTAAACTATACTATAGCATTTGGTTTGTTAAGTTCTTAATATATCATTTTTATTTATTTTAATGAATTGTTTAACAAATATATAAATTTCGAGTTAAAGTTACTAGATTCAGATGAACCCATAATTATTACCGATGATCCTCTCATGCTTCACTATAATTAAAGGGATCTTTACATAAATAGCTGTTCATATTAATTATTTACTTTTTCTAGCCATCTACATAAATTATGCAGTGATTATACATATGTAATACATAAACTAGTATCTATAAACGTGCGTTGCACGTTAATAATGGTACATGATGCTTTAAATATTTATTTTTTACTAAGAAATAATAAAATTTAATTAATGAGAGATTTTATATATAATATTACAACAATCATCTAAATACCGAAAAATATTATTACATTAGCATAATACGTGAATTCAAAATGAAAGGATATCGTCGGAGCTTACAAAATGATCAAATTTAGTCATGTTAGTAGATAATTATGTATTGTGGTATAAAGTATATAATATGATGGTATCTTACCGAATATTTTCTTATATTGATATTTCTCTTAAAAGTGCAATATATAATTATTTGTGTAGAAAACATATTGTGGTAAATATAGTTCAATATCTAGGATGTTTGTCCTTGTGTTTTATTTATATAACTACAAAACATAAAGATACCAAAAATTATTTTCAAACAAATTAAAAAAAATATTCTTTAGTTTCGAAAGACAAAAATTAAATTCAGGGATAAACACATACTTAGAAGCACATTGACCAGTATCATAAGTTTTGCATGTATGATATTATTGTCAAAACTTCTATATACCATATGTGTACTAACTATTATATAAGCTATTTAATGGATCTAATTTATATGTAATGGAAGATCAATTTTAACTTAGTCTATTGTGTGTGTGTGTGTGTGTGTATATATATATATATATATATATATATATATATATATGACGATACTAACATTACATAAGAAATAATGAACTTGACAATAAATATGTATGGTAGAAGGCCATCTGATATTAAAGTATTTAAGTATTCTTCTAAGTAGTTATTGTTGGTATCATCTTCTGCTAAGTCAGAACAAAAAAATTTTCTATTTTTTAAATAAAATTTAGCAATTAACCTTTTATTTAGTTGATCTAACATATTCATTTCTACTAGCTAGGACAGCTCTTTTATATCTATCATGTAATTTGCACAAATTGCATCTTAATCAAATGATGAAAATATTTTCCTTATTAAATGCACTACTATTATCATTGGGGCTTATAACCAAGCATTCTAAAAGAACTAAATCATCTTTTATTGGATGATCTTCTTCGTTTCCTATATGAAGCAAAAAGTCACATAATATTGGATTTGTTCTTGATATTATATTTCTTGTTCTTTGGATATTTTTCATTTGAGGTCATACGTATAATTTTGGCAAGCTATGTTTTACAAATTCTGTTTTGATCAATTTTAGAACTATTAATCATACTTAACAAAAAATCACCTTCCAAACTATTACTTTTCCATCAAAAGGTTCATCAATATCCAATATCTCTAAAATCGTGAGCGATTGTTTTAATCGTTTGACACTTAACCAAAAGTGTTGCATGCCACATTATCACTTTTGCTTTTCTTATAAATTTAGCATCATTGCTCTGATTTGATATTTCCGATGGTTATTTCAGTCATTTGAAGAGGTATATCAAATTTGTAGTGAGTTGTACGACCTCATAATAAAATTATTGTTGGTACACCACTTGTTCTTATTGCTAACAATATCATATTTCTTGATCAGGTATTTTCAAGTAATGCATGACATTAGAATATTATTTCGATTCTATTGGAGGCATCTACAAAGGATAACCACTATACCAGAGTCGATTTTGTATAATATAGTCTTGAAAGCTTATTCTTGTTCAAGACAACTTTAGTTGTGCTTCTTCAAATACTTGTATGACCTTCTTAACATTATACTAATCTCTTTTACCATGTGATCTATTTTTTTTAATCTCTAACACTTTTTTATGGAATAAATTTATGTACCCTAAATTTATTGTTTTAACTTGTTTTTTTTTACTCATATGACGATTTAAAAAGCAATTTAATTGGATTCTCTTGCTAAATAATTAACTAAAAAGTTTGATTATTTGGTTTTAACATAAATTATAATTTATTTTCTGTTGATTTATATTCTTAATATTAGTTCATCTCATGTTTGAATACCTAACCGTGATTATTGTTTATCCATCATAAGTTTTATTTTCAAAAAATAAAAGATCGATGACATTCCACTTTTAAATCTTGATGTTTGTAAAATCATTAGTGGTATTGGCTCTTACCAATCTTTTTTCTTTCTTTTCTCACACATTTATATTCTTAAAAACTTTCTTAGTTGTTCTTTAATAATTGAGCATATTTTTTTATATTACACGAATAATAATAATAATAAAATATTATTGAGTAGGAATGCGGTTCAAATATAATATAATAATATATTATCTGGGAATTCTTTTCAATTTCAATGCTTTATGTAGTTCGTTTAGCGTTACTTTTATTTTTATTGGTATTAAATATTATAGAGTGTTAATGTATTATCAATATAGAGGATTCTTATGGAATTGATTTTATTAAAAATTCATATATATATTTAAATAAGAATTCAATAGACCAGATTGTATTTAGTTTTAAAATTTCTAAATATTAAAAAATTTAACATAAAAGTTATTATAGTTCAAAAAAATAAGTTATTACCGCTATGTTCTTTCCCTATGAGTTCTTCTGTTTAATAATTGGCTTTTATAATAATATATGCTTTCATGTTTCTAAATGAATATGGGCAATATAACTTTTTTTTTACCTTTTTATAATAGAGTTTATATTGGACAAACCTATAATTTAATCATTCTCATAATATTTTGGTTTTAAAAAAATTAACTAAAATTGTTTTCATTAATTTTTTCTTTATTTGAAACTATCTAATAAATCCTAACTTTAAAGTTGATCAAGATTTTAACCTTATAAAATTACTTTCTTATTAGGACTATGCACATAATATAACTGTAATATGTTTCACCTTAACTTGAAAAATCAAACGTGTATATATGCATGTATCTAGGTCATTATATAGCATAACTGAAGTCACAAGCCTTTCTCCTAAAGCTACAAAACTATAGAGAATGTAATTTATGAATTACAACACGAATTATATTTCATTAGGATGCATATCTATTTTAATATCTAATATTTATGCCCAAAATAATTATAATAGTAGGATTCTTAACGTGTAGTATTATATCCTAAAACTAATGTTCAGAATTTCGATTATGTTCTTTTATTGTGAGTTATTATGTTTAATATTAAAATATTATTTTTATAATCCAACATTTGATTAAAGGGTGCAAAAGTCGGGTTATAAGTATAGCAATTCATTGATTAGTAGGATATGTGGTATCTCAATAGCTGAGAATCTGAAAATTGTGAAGTTCGTGAAAATCGTAGTACTAAGCAAAGCTTAAAATATCAATTTTACCCTACATGGTATGATTGTCAATTAATATCCCAAGGATATTTTGGTAAACCAACTTTATATTCATGCTTTTATAATAAAATATAGATAGATAGATACAGATTATGGATATATTATATATTCTCCGACTATTTAGATTGATTCTTCATAATTAAACTAGTAGAAATCAATTAACCATCGGATTCGAATCGAAATCCTTAAATAAATAAGAACACAACCCAACTAATTCGCCAAAAATATGAATTTATATAAAATTCGAACTAGTTATAACTAACTAATCGCAATATGAACGTAATGAAAAAACTCATAAAAGTAAAAAAAAAAAGATCTCTTTGAGCCAGGGGCTACATATATATATGCACCTTGGTCCCCTGATATATTGCATGAGGGGATCACCTCTTGTTCACTAGCCTTGCAACTTTTAGATTCCGCTAATTAATTAAATTGTCTTTGTGAAATCATACTATCTTGTATTAATGACTCCCAAGAATCTTAATGAGATACTTTTTAATTGTTCCAAATTTCCGTATATTATGCTGGAACTCCAGTATAATATATTGGAACTTTATTATATTATGCTGGAGTATGTTTTGGATTTTAGACAGTATTTTCGTTCAAATTTATTTTCACATGAAAAAGGCCTAAATTTCAATTACTTTTGAAATTGTGGCAATTCTTGAATAATACTTGTAAATCTGGCTATTTTAAATTTCTACTATTTTTTAATTTTCAGTTTTTGTTAATTAACGTGCAAGTGAATTATTCCGACTGATATAAATTCAACGACCAAATGCCACCTTAGTGAACGAGCACTTTATGGTTAAATAATGGGATAATTTCACATAAGTACACTTGGGAAAAATACTTTTCAGCCGCCTAACTCACAAATACAGTTTTCATGTCATAGCCCACAAATAATTTCAGCTCCTAACCCACAACTTCATCAATCACACCCAAAATCACGCCTAAAATCAGATTTTGTTTTTTTCTTTCATTTCTATCTTTAACCTCTTTTCATTTTCATTCTTATTTATTTTTTACTTCCCTCTGTATAGTAAATAATATCAAGAGTTGAAGTAAAAAATAAAAATATATTCATCCTTAGAGTCTATAATTTTATTTTTATATTGTTTTTGCAAAATTTAAAGTTTTGCAAGATAAATTCTTATTTCACTGGAAAAATAAAAATTTACATTATTAAACACATTATATATAGTGTTATACACACAAATATAATTATGTATAATCTTGTATACTTGTGTATAATCATGTATAATTCTATATAGCTATGAGAATACCCCCAGATATACACGGTTATACATGATTATACAAATATATATATATATATATATATATACAACATATACATCATTCTTCCTCCCATCAGAAGTTATTTAAAGTGAGAAGAAGAAGAAACAATGAGGCGATAAAGAGCGTTTGGAGAAGTGAACAGTGACGGATCGGAGGGGAGCAAGCCTAACATAGTAGAAATCGTCTGCTTCATAGAGTCCTTAGCAGAATCCGAAACGCCTTTAGATGTAACAGAAGTATCCAACATTTAAATTTGCTTGAGCATATTAGCAATAACAAAAATTTTGCTGCCGAATCCGTCAGATTTTCCGGTGGAAATGAAGTCGTCAAAAATACAGCCACCATCAACGCCGGAAATAAGGCAATTGATAGAAGAATGTCGTCTACCAGAAGCGGCAATAGAAGGAAGCAACGGGCGGATGAGAAGGTGGTTAGTAAAAGAAGGGGGTGGGTGAGGAAGATGTTGATGTGGCTTCAGTGAGAGTTCTGTAAGGTGTGATGTAAGAAAACCCCTAGCTGAAGAGGAAGAGCAAGAGATTGACAATGAAAGAGAAAGTAGGGTGGAGAAAAAGTCTGAAAAAGATGGGAGCGGTAAGGGCTAATCATTGAGAGAAAAATTTCAGTAGTATAAAACTAGGTCACACCAGGTAAAAAGGAAAAATATGGGCCATATTTTGTTTGGATAGTGGGCCAAGTGACATAGAGTGTAATTTGTTCTTAAATAATTAGTCAGTTAAACCAAGATATAAAAGGGTCGAAACCCTGAAATTTGTTTAATATTCATTTGATTATTTCAGATTTTAATCAAATTGAATAACTAAATTTTTAAAAACACAAAGCAAATTCAAACCGTAAAGTTAAACCAAATAAAATCCCAATTGATTTGGTTCGCTTTGATCTTTAATTCTGTTTAATCCAAATATTACACACCTTTTTTCTTGTCACGACCCAAAATCTACTAAGGGCCGTGGTGGCGCCGGACACCACTGTTAGGCAAGCCAATTAAATTACCAATTTAAAATCCTCTTTTAAAATGCATCAAATTCCAGAAATTTGCTTCAATTTTTCATAAATAAGAGTATTTTGCTTCAATTCAAATCAAACATTAACAATTAATTCAAAACTTTCGAAAACCATCACAGAACCCGGTGTCACAAGTGCATGAGCGACTACTACTAAGTAAAATAAAATATAACATCTGTCTGAAATGCAGTGGACAAAGAATAAATAATTAAAGTGTAGAAAGTTGCGGGTCGCCTCGTAAATTGCAGCTCACCTAGTCTTCGAGTTATCCATGCTGCTATGCCGGTAGGCTGCTAGAAGCGTACATGTACCTGTGCAACAAAAATGCACAGAAGTGTAGTATGAGTACGTAATCAACGTATACTCAGTGAGCATCCCGCCTAATCCCGAAGGGGTAGGGATGAGATGGACAACGTCAACACTCAGTAGAGGTCAATTAATAATATTTTTTAACGGCGAGGATAATCATGGATATATATAAAAGTTCTAATTGTGAAGCGAGGAAAAACAGGTAAGCACCTTCAACAATGAATAAATGGCTTCCAAAGTCTATTCTTTATTATCTTATCAGTTTATATCAAGCCATGTAGGTCCAATTCCACATTTGTAATTATTTAGTAACAGATAAACATGCACAAATCACACCGAGGTGACGGCCTGCTCCAACAGGAATATAAATTGTGCACTGTCGAGGGTCGAGCGGTACGAACCATAGATGCATCTATTTTCACCAAGGCATTCGGCATGTTCCATAAATAAACTCATATCCTTCTCGCAAATCATCTATATGACGCATGCACACATAAAATACATGCTCAAGTAGGAAATTAAGAGCTCACCGAGGATAATCATCCAAATAAACAACTTTCTCTTTTTTAACATTTTAGGAAAAAATAATATTAAATCTCTTTTTAAATTTCTTTACCAATTCAAGGTGATCTAAATAATTCAACCTATCAATGAATTCACAACAATCCAAATGTAACATCCTTTCGAGTCATAGACTACCCAGACAATAGCATAATAGTATCTACGCACGGACTCTCGTCACCTCGTGCGCTCGTAGCCCCCCCACATGTAGGAGCATATAATAAATTTAATGCACCTATGGGGTAACTTCCTCTTTGCAGAATTAGAAAGGAGACTCACCTCGCTCCGAAGACCTATAACCGGTATTCTGTATTCTTCTGAAGGCTTGAATTGACGTACAATGCTCCCAAAACTAACCAATGATTATGTAAATCTATTAATATATGCTAAGGTATTCATTATAATTCAATTTATAACAATTTCCAACCCCAAATGAAAAGTTGACCAAAATGACCTCGGCCCACGTGCACGAAAATCTAAATTTCTTTAAGATAAAGTTTACCCATGACCTTATGAACTCAAATATATAGTTTCTCTTAATTCCATGCGCAAATTCGTGGTAATAATCTAATAACAAAATATTTCAAGGTCTTCCTCTAACCCTCAAATTTCTACCCATTTTCATGCTAAAATTCATACATAATTGATGTATATACTCAAAACTAGTAGAGACCACTTACCTCATGCTTGGTGATGAAAATGGCTCTCCAAAGTTGCTCCAAAGTCGGCTTCCATGAAAGAAATGAAGTGAAAAATGAGCCAAGTCCGATTTTTAAAGAAACCTCTCTGTCTCCAGCGGTTTTCGCTTCCGTGGAAAATTTTCCGCTTCCGCGGACCCGCTTTTCCGGAAGAATTTTTGCTTCCGCAAAAATTTCTACTTATGCAGACAAATTCCCGCTTCCGCGGTAGATTTTCGCTTTTGTGGTTTTGGCAGTACCAACACTTTTCTCGGCATGGAAACGAGCATAATACGATGTCCAAATTCGAAGATTCTTTTTGCTATGACTCTGAAATTATGATACAGATCTATTGGTTCAGTAAAAATCAAATTTGAAGCTCATTTGCTTAATATGGTACCCCTTTATTTCCAAAGAAACGGTTTTGAAACATCAAATAAGAGCGCAATACAACCCGAAATACACCTGAGGCCCCCGAACAATAACACCAACCAGTCCCAAAACACATTACGAACTTACTTGAGGCCTCAAATCACATCAAACAATGCTAAAATCATGAATCAACCTCCTATCCAAGCTTTATGAACTTTAGAACTTCCAACTTCTAGTTTCGATGCTTAAACCTACCAAATTACGTCCGATTGACCACAAATTTTGCACACAAGTCATATTTGACATTACGGACCTACTACAGCTTTCAGAATCGGATTCTGACCACAATATCAAAAAGTCCACTTTCGGTCAAACTTCTCCAAAACCTTTAAATTTCTATCTTTAGCCATACGGCTTCAAAATGACCTACGGGCCTCCGAATTCACTTTAGATCGCGCTCCCAACTCCGGAATTACCATACGGAGCTACTCCCAGTCTCGAAATCCCAAACGTACATCAATAATACTAAAATGCACTTTAAGCCAAAGTGATGCAATTTCTTCTAAAATGCTAACTTTCACAATAGGCACCAAAATGCTCCAGGGTCATCCAAAACCCGACTCGGGCATACGCCCAAGTCCGAAATCATCATACGAACTTACTGAAACCTTCTAATCCCGATTCTGAGGTGATTTACTCAAAATTCCAATCCTAGTTCATTTCTTCAACTTTAAGCTTTCAAATTGAGAATTTTCCGTCCAATTCCACTATAAACTTACCAAAATTTAATTCCGACCATGCGTACAAGTCTATATACCTAAAATTAATCTGCTCATGGCCTCATACTGCTGAACGACGCATTAGAGCTCAAATCGACCGGTTGGGTCATTACATTCTCTTCCACTTAAATATACGTTCGTCCTCAAACGTGCTGAGAACAATATCGACGTAGTCTGAAATCATTGTTTAGCACATTAACTCGATAAATTCTGAAGATACTTTCCTTTATTCAGGCAACTAAGCCTTAGAGACCAATTATAACATCCAAAATTCTATGCCAGGCTTGTTTTCATCATAGGATCACCAAATCATTCACCACGCGTTGTACCCAGCATGACTGTATAACTTACTCATAGGACCACAATAACATTTTCTGAACAACTTAGCCCAAATTCAATGAATCAGATGCTCCCATTGCACCTCATGACCTACATAGGTCTTGCTCTAACCTTTATAACACTAACACAACAGAAGAGATACTCCGAAATTCACAACCAACTGCCGAATCAATAAATCATTGAGTCTATACCTCCGACAAGAATCATTACCACATTCTAAACCAAATCATGATTCTTTTTCCTTAATATACTTTGTATAATCAGATTGATGTGCCAATAGGCTACCGATTAGGATATGATACAAGAGGAAAACAAAATCTAAAATAGAAATCTAATTACCCCGCCCGCGAATCATACATGTGACGCGGGCTAACAACTTATACGAGTTTTCCTAAAAAAATGGGAAATAGAACACATAAAAGAAACTAGGGGGAAACTGTACTGAACATCACACTGTTGCGGAGCGCAACCCGATCTAAACAGCATAACCATAGCGGCGTGCCACCCGATCCACACAATATAACCATGGTGGTGTACCACCCGATCCACACGTAGAACTCACATAAGGAGATATACATCGAGCTAAATCGCTCACCACATAAAAATATCGAATATCGGTCATAAACACGCTGAGGTGCTTAATACCATCCTCGAGGACACATATAGCGTTATAGGCTACAAAAATCAAGCACAACTGAGGTGCGATACATGATCTGAATCTCAAGAGCCATCCTGATCATATAACATTACCGCTACGCGAAACCTCAACACATAAGAAATTTACCAAGCCGTTTTACAACTCAAACGGTGTAATACATCATTATCTGGAATAGCTGATGACAGAATAATACCCCGACTGTTCTCCCATAGGGAACGCTCGCTGAAACGAACACAAAATTGGCCTGATATAAAGCCCTATTCACATATAAATCAATCTACTGATTTCAAGCCAATTTCTGATTGCACCAACTTGTCTAATAACCTTTCAAAGGTTCATAGTAACTCATTCTTCCTCATAACATATAAGAACAACCATTATAACCGGAGCAAACTCCTCCATTCATATCCTAATAAACAAAGTGTCCTCCAGGCCTAAATTCTCAAATCGATGATATTACCAAAACCCTCATACTTGGTTTAAATCTCTAATCAATCAAGTGACTACATGCTACATTTATACAATCTTCAAGTGGGACACGTTCCCACAACCTTCCAAATTAATTAACAAGTCTACATATCCAAACTACCGGCTGCACAAATGCTAAAAAATGATCAAGAATTCTTAACCAGGACGCAAAGCCTTTCTCACAATACACCGATCTCAGGTGATACTGACGATAACACCAACTCACTCAAAATACTGAAACCCTTCCCACTCATTCGAGCTCGTGACATCATAATCATTACCAAGCTGTAACCTTGATCCTCACTTCAAATTCCATACCTCTCACTACACCCAACGTGCCGATATACGATAGACAAAATTTCCATCACAACCCTAGAACCACTGATAACTAACACTTCATCATATAAAACTTTTTATTTAACTCACTTCAGGAGAACTATAGCGACATACAGGTGAATTCTCATCACCATCGAGTATACGACTCTCTAAGTAGTGGTCCAAGCCATCATAACCCTTCTGGAATTTGTTTCCCACAAAACAAGCCATAATAATAGAAGGCTTCTAAATAACACCCATTACGGCGACCGACAATCCTAATACACACAACTTGATCACACTGAATGAACTGATCTCAAATCCCAACATGCCAAATTCAACTATAGCTAATCAATCCCTTTCTTTCCAATTTATCCTTGAGTGCTTTAAAAATAGTACCAATTCTCTTCAAGACATAACATGCTTCATCTACACTCATCCCGAGTGACCTTGAACCACGAGACCATGTTGCCTCAACCCCTTCGAACCATTTCATACTTCCCAATTGCTACATCACAAGAAAACCATCACAAAACATTCTGTGCCACTTCTCATAAGCTGCTTTCCAAGCTTGATCCTTAATTATGCCCATAAACTTGACATTATTAGGCATCGCACTTTACCTCTCGAATTTACTAGGATTGTTACGAAGATCCACCTAGTCTGACGTGGTCCCTAATATAATCGGCTACATAGATCTCATAACATAGGAGTACCCTCTCGACGAGGCACCTATCAGAATTTCTCCTTTTAAAACCTGCTTTCATACAAAGCACAAATCCCGAATCCTTTCCCAATTTCGAACATGGGGCCATAAGGCCAACCGTAGCACATCTTTACTACTCATGGTAGTTTTTCGTAGCTGAGAAAACCCCATAGTATGCTATTAACCAGAAATTTCGCAAGCATCTAACCATGAAGCCCACATCATAAGCGGTGGGACTTTCCCACTTAGCTTGAAGCCATTATTACTATACTCTGAGTTCACAATTATTCTTAATCTCTTGTTGGGATAACCTTACACAATCATCCGCCGCAAATTCTCTAAATTCTCATGTAAATCCCCATCTTTCATATTCTGAATCATCATTCACTTTCTCGCCGACAATCGCTGGCGTTCTCGATATCTTTCTGTAGAAACTCAATTTGATACTCTAAATCATTAGTACCATTCACACAAGAATTCCATTTGCCGGATATCCAGAAGAACTCTTCGCACAAGCCTCACCAACCACGTGACTTCTAACCTGCTCACCAGAATACCCCACGTGTCGACATCACTCGCCGGCATCTTTCAACGCTGCTGCATGGGGTACCATCACTACGACATCAATAACCCATCCTGAGTCTGAGCTCACTCTCCAGCTGCACGAGTCCATTCACCCCTCGTGGATATCAACCAAATGTGCGGCAATATCCTTTCACTTCAAAATCATGCTACGTCTTTCTTCATTTCAACCGCTCCTTTCTGTTATATCCAATCTCCTACCGCATAACAACACCACGCTTCGAATTAGTCTATCGACTTCTATTGCCCGTCGTTAAAATCCCAGATCCTTCCAAATAATCCTTAGGCGCGTAGTAATCCTACAACTAGGCCCATACGGCCCGCCACTCTCCCACTTCACGCAAACTCATTCCTTTAATCAATTATTCAGCCTGCGCTTCCTAAGCCTAGCCTTTTTGAAGTTTGAAACTCCACCTAACACTTCCATACGTCCTTCTCACCTTCTGGTGCTCAGTCGTTGCCTTAGTACAATTCACTTTCATAGCACCTGAATCCATAAATTGGCACTGACTAAAACCCATTTGAAGGTCTTCTTTATCAAACTGTCAACATTTGAAACACTAATTAAATCCTAAACCACTGCATCCCGCGATATCTGATGGTTGCATCTTCAATAGTATTTCACAATACCCCGCCATAAGGCGAATTGTATCAGATTATAACATCAAAAAACTTAATACGTCCAATTAGGACAACAATACCCCAATAAAGAGAGAACTCCTTCACGCTTGCAATACCACGTTTCGTTACTTCCATTAATTCATGTCTCACCATCCTTTGTTCGATTGACTTTCCCCTCTCGGGAATAAAATGCTGAATTTCTTTGATTACACACTGAGTAAACCTCCCTTCCATTCATTCACCATCCCGGCACTCGGGCAAACCTCCTATCATCACAAAAACGTTGCGAAAATCGCTCATAAGCATTATGGCAACCTGTGCCTAACCTCAAGGCTCTTAGAAGTTCTGTTACTGAGCTAAAACAATCGAATATCCTTCCATAATGAGACTATAATAGTCCAACCAACTATACCGGGAGATCACCCCGCACCACATTTGTAGTGCCATTAAAATCCTTTAATTTTCGATTTATAAAAGGGCTCACGTTGCGTAAGATTGAGTGGAAAGGGATCAAAGCCATACGCCTAAGGAATCAAATCGCATGATAAGGAAATCAAGAGGGAAATACTCCTAACAGTCCTAGAGCCTCCCGAGGATATGTACAGACGTCTCCATACCGATCCGCGAGACTCTAATAGAATTGCTCATGACTCGTGAGACCGACGGGAACCTAGTGCTCTGATACCATGTTGTCACGGCCCAAAATCCACTAAGGGCCATGGTGGCGCCATACACCACTGTCAGGCAAGCCAATTAAATTACCGATTTAAAATCATCTTTTAAAATGCATCAAATTCCAGAAATTTACTTCAGTTTCTCATAAATAAGAGGGCTTTGCTTCAATTCAAATCAAACATTAACAATTAATTTAAAACTTTCGAAAACCATCCCAGAACCCAATGTCACAAGTGCATGAGCGACTACTGATAAGTAAAATAAAATATAACATCTGTCCGAAATGTCGTGGGCAGAGAATAACTAATTAAAGTGCAGAAATGAACTACACTAGCTGCGGATTGCCTCGCAAATTACAGCTCACCTAGTATGCACGTTCTTCATGCTGATATACGAGTAGGCTGCTAGAAGCGTAAATGTACCTGTGCAACAAAAATGCACAGAAGTGTAGTATGAGTACGTAATCAACGTGTACAGTGAGTATCCCGCCTAATCCCGAAGGGGTAGAGACGAGATGGATAACTTCGACACTCACTAGAGGTCAATTAACAATATTCTATAAGTGCGATGATAATCATGGATTCATATAAAAGTTCTAATTTTGAAGCCAGGAAAAATAGGTAAGCACCTTCAACAATGAATCAAGGGCTTCCAAAGTCTATTCTTTATTATCTTATCAGTTTATATCAAGCCACTTAGGGCCAATTCCACATTTTCAAATATTAAGTAACAGATAAATATGCGCAAATCACACCGAGGCGACGACCCGCTCTAACAGGAATGTAAATTGTTCACTGTCGAGGGTCGAGCAGCACGAACCATAGATGCATCTATTTTTACCGAGGCATTCGGCCTATTCCATAAATAAACACTTATCCTACTCGCGAATCTTTCATGCGACGCATGCACACATAAAATACATGCTCGAATAGGAAATTAAGCGCTCATCCAAGATAATCATCCAAATAAACAACTCTTTTTTTTTAACATTTCAGGAAAAAATGATATTAAAACTCTTTTTAAATTCCTTTACCAATTCAAGGTGATCTAAATAATTCAAACTATCAATGAATTCAGAGCAATCCAAATGTAACATGCTTTCGAGTCCTAGACTACCCGAACAATAACATAATAGTAGCTACGTACGGACTCTCATCACCTCGTGCGTGCGTAGCCCCCATAGATAGGAGCACATAATCAATTTAATTCACCTATGGGGTAACTTTCCCCTTGCAGAATTAGAAAGGAGACTCACCGCGCTCTGAAGATCTAGAACCGGCATTCTACATTCTTCCGAAGGCTTGAATCGACGTACAATGCTCCCAAAACTAACAAATGATTATGTAAATCCATTAATATATGCTAAGGTATTCATTATAATTCAATTTATAACAATTTCCAACCCCCGAACGAAAAGTTGACCAAAATGCCTTCGGGCCCCCGTGCCCGAAAATCGAAAAATTTTCGAAGATAAAGTTTACCGATGACCTTAGGAACACAACTACATAATTTTCTCTTAATTCCATGCTCAAATTCGTGGTAAAAATCTAATAACAAAATATTTCTAGGTCTTCCTCTAACCCTCAAATTTCTACCCATTTTCATACTAAAATCTATAATTGATGTATATACTCAAAACTAGTGGAGATCACTTACCTCATACTTGGTGATGAAAATGGCTCTCCAAAGTTGCACCAAAGTTGGCTCCCATGGAAGAAATGAAGTGAAAAATGAGCCAAGTCTGATTTTTAAAGAAACCTCTCTGTCTCCAGTAGTTTCCGCTTCCGCGGTCCTGCTTTTGCGGAAAAATTTCCGCTTCCACGGAAATTTCCGCTTCTGTGGAAAAATTCCCGCTTCTGCGGTAGATTTCCGCTTTTCCGGTTTTGACAGTACCATCACTTTTCTCAGCATGGAAACGAGCATAACTTCCTTACACGATGTCCAAATTCAACGATTCTTTTTGCTATTGCTTCGAAATTACGATACAGATCTAATGATTCAAAAAAAACGTAATTTGGAGCTGAGTTGCTTAATATGATATCCCTTTTTGTCCAAAAAAATAGCGTTGAAACATCAAATAAGAGCGCAACATAACCCGAAACACACACGAGGCCCCCGACCAATAATACCAACCAGTCTCAAAATATATTTCGGACTTACTCGAGGACTCAAATCACATCAAACAACGGTAAAATCGTAAATCAACCTCCAATCCAAGCTTTATGAACTTTAGAACTTTCAACTTCTACTCTCGTTGCTTAAACCTATCAAATCACGTCCGATTGATCTCAAATTTTGCACACAAGTCATATTTGATATTACAGACCTACTACAGCTTTTGGAATCGGAGTCCACTTTCGGTCAAACTTCTCCAAAACCTTTAAATTTCTATCTTTTGCCAAACGGCTTCAAAATGACCTACGGACTTCCGAATTCACTTCTGATCGCGCTCCCAACTCCAGAATTACCATACGGAGCTACTCCGAGTCTCGGAATCCCAAACGGACATCAATAACACTGAAATGCACTTTCAGCCAAACTGATGCAATTTCTTCTAAAATGCTAACTTCTACAATAGGCACCAAAACGCTCCCGGGTCATCCAAAACCCGATCCAGGCATACGCCCAAGTCCGAAATCATCATATGAACCTGCTGGAACCTTCGGATCCCAATTCCGAGGTGATTTACTCAAAATTCCAATCTTAGTTCATTTCGTCAACTTTAAGCTTTCAAAATGAGAATTTTCCTTCCAATTCCACTATGAACTTACGAAATTCAATTCCGACCACGCGTACAAGTCTATATACCTAAAATACTGCTCATGGTCTCAAACTGCTGAGCGACGCATTAGAGCTCCAAACGACCTATTGGGTCATTACATTTTTTCTCTCACTTTATTTTCTTTAATCATTAACTTAGAAATAAAATCCAAATCGTTAAATTTAAACAGGACAAATTTGTCGCTTTCTGCTTTCCATATATATGTTAATGATCATAACCTCAAAGGATCTACGTACGATCCAATCTTAATCATATTTTAAGATATCATTATCAATAATTGACATTAAGATGTGAAATTTGCTATAGTGACGTTCTTATCATCATGCCTTTGCAATATTTTAATTCAGCCTTACGTTGTTATCAAGAATTGATCTGATCATCTTATCTTTTGATTAATCCTAACACCAAAATGGCATTGGCTGTTAAGTGTTTTTGCCAGGCCATTAATGAGAAAAAGCTAAAACAAACGATTTAATTAGTTTAAATATGTATAATCTGACTTTATGACTATGACATAATTATAAAATAAACCTAAGAAAACATTTGCAATTAACTATATGCAAATGTTTTAGTTACCATCAAAATAATTACTTGGTCAAGCAATATATTTATATGCAGGTGCCAAAAAAAAATTTTTAAAGAAATTTTCAGGTTATTCATGAGATGTAGATCACAATAGGTAAATTAAATCTGAAACGACGAGCTCGGGTTGAAGAGAATGCTGGTAGGTCCCAGTTGTTAATACATGCATATTTCATTGTTTCGCGTAAACAAATACTTTTACGACCTTGGTATATTATTTGTTAATTAATATGTTAGACTTAGTAATTTGATGTACGTGTATCTTGATTTTGTTTTCCATTTTCCAGGTTCATAGTATATAGATAGTGTGATGAACGCCGTAATATGATGTATGAGATAACATTTTAAAGTGCTATTATTATTATTATTATTATTATTATTATTATTATTATTATTATTATTATTATTATTATTATTATTATTATCGACTGGTATGTTTGTAGATTGATAAGTGTGACTCAAAAGCAAGAGTTTTATTATTGGAATATCTGAAGTAGTATGATAGTGTGATGGAAGTTAATTAACCCCCTTCCCCACCCCACCCCCCACCCCCCCAATTTTTTTTTTGTTTCAATAGAAAAGAAAGACTAAATGATAAATAAATAAAAAAGTATTAAAAATGCCTCATTATCCCTTTTAACGCCTGGAGTGGGCACTTCTGAAGTTGGTCTATTGTGTTGAGCCTTGACTGACCATGAATAAGAATGTAATATTTTTGGTAAGGAAAATCAGAAGAGAAATTAATATTGAAGGAATCGTTGGAGTTGATAAAGTCAGTTCAAAATTTCGATCTCATATCTCTATCCATTAAGACCATGGTATAGTCATTTTATTTAAGGGCAACTTCAAATCAACTTACATTTTTCTGTCGTCTTTTCTTCGAGGAAATAATATCTAATGTTTATTTATAATTTAAATAAAAATATATTATTAAAATATTTTATGTACATATTATTTATGCAAATCTACTGTCCAAATTGTTTTTTTTCAAAAATGTATTTATCCATAAAATTTTATAAGTTTCGAAAAAAATCAAAAATGAAAATTTCAAAAGACCATATTTTCAAGTTTTTTTAAAAAAAATAATTTTTCTCCACTCACTAAAGATCAAGCAAAAGAGGGGCAGTAAATGGAATATATTGATCATCGTAGTCTTCAGCACTTGTTCAAACAGAAGGATCTTAATTTGAGACAGCGGAGATGAATTGAGTTGCTCAAGAATTACCACATTACCATTTTATATCATCAGGGGAAGGCCAATGTAAAGACCGATGCTTTGAGCCGAAAGGCGGTGAGTATGGATAGTTTGGTGTACATTCCAGTTAGGGACAAGCCCTTTGCATTTGATGTCCAGGCTTTGGCCAATCGGATGGTGTGGTTAGATATTTTGGAGCCTAGCTGGGTGTTGGCTTGCATGGTATCTCGGTCTTCCTTGTATGACTGCATTAGAGAGCGCCATTATGATGATCAACATTTACTTGTCCTTAAGGATAGGGTTAAGCATGGCGTTGCCAGGGATGTGACTATTGATAGTGATGGTGTGTTGAGGATGCAGGGCCGGATTTGCGTGCCCAATATGTGTTACGACCCAAAAATTCGAGGGACATGACCGGCACCCGACCGGAAAGCCCCAGCCAGGCGGACCTGGGTGCCTTTCCTACTCCATGTGTTACCTCAAGTTTTCCTTACTCAATATTTACAAGGATTAGCCATGTAATTAACTTAAGACACCTTTTGCAAATTATACATACAAACATAACATCTAGTGAAGTTATTAATTCTCTGGCCAACGAAGAAACAAGGATATACATAAGCTTCCCATATCCATTGTCTATGGAGCCTCTAAGAGTACAACATGATAATATAGTATTTGCCGAGAACAAAGCTCCGGCTATACCTTACATAATAGAAAAAATAAAACTACAAAAACAAGCGGCCTGAGACACGTAGGGCCCCGGGAGGAATGGGGCTCAC
Organism: Nicotiana noctiflora; assembly: GCA_032618575.1. Lineage (NCBI taxonomy): Eukaryota > Viridiplantae > Streptophyta > Magnoliopsida > Solanales > Solanaceae > Nicotiana > Nicotiana noctiflora. The sequence goes on from JASVEL010010097.1 coordinate 117,321, forward strand.
CAAAATAGCCAACGGAAGATGGAGAGAGAGCTACGATCGGTGGGGCTGAAGTACCTGCCGCAGATCTACCTACAATCATAACATGAATGTAGTGCCCCCGGCAAAAGGGGCGTCAGTACACTTGAATTGTACTGGTATGTATGAACAAACTTTGCTCCAAGCAAACTCGAACCATAAACACGTAGATAGCAGTAATAGAAGTGACAATCAATTCCACACGAAGAGAACAATTAGGGCTAAACATGTATACAATCTCTCATCCATAAACAAGTATGTAATTGAAATAGAAACAACAACCAATTCTGCAAAGAGAGAACAATCAAACCAAATAAGTTTACAATCTCTCCTATTTTCCTTTCCACAATTCTGCACCAATGATTTCACAATCGGTACATATGTTGATTTCAGTGGCGATTTGAATCACTTTTCAACCTTATTACCTCTCGTCCACCCTTATTACCTCAGCCACCCTTATCACCACAACCCACACCTTATAACTTTGTGTTGCGCCGTGCAACCCGATCCTACCATATAGTCACAATTCACAAATAACACAACAACAATCAATAATTCACAAGGAACAACAACAACACTTCTTAAGAAATAATAACAACGATTTACAAGTGTTTCTATAACCATCAATACTATTTTCCTTCATATCCAACAATTCATATGTGTTTTACATTACAACGACAATTTCTCGCAATAAGCCATAGATGTGGTTATCACAGTTTTTCCAGTTGCATCATTCACAATTTTCTTCCATAATTTGTTTCTCAACTCTTACCACTTAACACTTTCACAATCACGCATTTAGTTTATTGCCAGTTACTTGCACCATTTTATCGGGAGACTTAACCATAACATTCATCAAACCAATTACAAGAATTTCACAATAATCACAATCATACCAATCACAATAATTTTCATGAATAAGCCACGTAGATATCACATACCAAATATTCGTACACCAAGCAAAGCGATTCTACAAGGATCAAGGTTAGCCATACATACATGGAGCCGAATTCCTTTCTAAACTCTACTTCCAATTCACCAAATAATCTAGCATGACAATATAGTGCACAAATTAATATATACCACTTAGAATTGATGCCCACAATTGTTACTCAACCTACGTAGGTTATCAACCACTATTTGAACACTCCTTTACCCCCTACCCAATTCCTTTACTAGATTTTAGGTTATTAATGGACATGCATGCACCATTCCAACCATTAATTCAGGGACAAATGCATGAGACTCCCCCCCTTAGTTTTAAACAACAATTAATAGGAAAAGTTTGGGATTTTACCTAAAGGGAAAGGGGTATGAAGATAAACCTCAATTTCCCCGGCCCGGATAGCTTTGGAGAACAAGGTTTTTGAAGAAGATGAGTTTTCTCCCACAATACCCTCCCTTCCCCTCTCTTAATTTGATCAGAAAATATCGCTAAAATGAGGGGGTTGGGGTGTTTTAATAAAAATGGGTTGGGTTTTAAAATTGGGAAAATAGAAGCCTGGTAATTAAGGTCTGCGGTCGCATTCTGCATTCGCAGAACTGAAATGTGGTCCGCATATTGGACCGCATAATTGCCCAAAAACTCTGGAAAGTTTGTTCCGATCTATGATAGGAATGCAGTCTGCATTCCTGTTATGCAGTCGCATTTTGCACTACAGAGTTGGCATTCACAATTTCTCGAGGATTTTATGCGAATATTGTAGTCCATATATTGATTATACGGTCGTATAATGGACCGCATTTTCAACATTAATTTGACCAATCTACTGTTCGACTATGCGGTAGGAATGCGGTCAGCATAGCTGATCTACGACCGCATCCTGGACCGCATATATGATAATTTTTGGAAACTTGATTCTTTTGATTTTTAAAAGCTTAGTTTACTACCAACATGTTCGGAGCCGACACCACAAGTTACTAGGTTTTGAGTTCAAAAATTTTACGGAGTCTTAGAATATAGATGGGCTTCGGGAGTTGATATTGGAGGAGACTCACAGCTCACAATATTCTATTCATCCAGGTTCCGCGAAGACGTATCAGGAGTTGAGATAGCATTACTGGTGGAGAAGAACGAAGAAGGATTTTGTGAGTCATGTAGCTCTGTGCCTCAACTGTCAGCAGGTCAAGTATGAACATCAGAGGTCCGGTGGTGTGCTTCAGCGCATGGATATTCCCGAGTGGAAATGGAAAAGGATTACTATCGACTTCGTGAGTGGTCTCCCTCAGACAGCGAGGAAGTATGATTCGGTTTGGGTGATTGTTGATCGGCCGACAAGGTCCGCGCGTTCATTCCTGTATGTACAACCTATTCTTCGGAGTGGCTAACAGATGTTTTCATCTGGGAGATTGTACGGTTGCATGGGGTCCTAGTTCCATTATATCAGATAGGGGTACTTAGTTTACTTCTCAATTATGGAGGACTTTTGAGCGAGAGTTGGGTACATAGGTAGAGTAGAGCACATTGTTTCATCCTCAGACGGACGGGCAGTCCGAGCGTACCATTCAGATATTGGAGGACATGTTGTATGCCTGTGTTATTGGCTTTGGAGGTTTTTGGGCTGATTACTTGACTCTTGCAGAGTTTTCTTACAACAACAGCTATCAATCCAGCATCCAGATGGCACTATATGAGGCCTTATATGGGAGACGGTATAGATCTCCGGTTGGTTGGTTTGAGCCCGGCGAGGCTAGGTTGTTGGGGACAGTGTTAGTCCAGGATGCCTTAGATACGGTGAAAGTGATTCAGGAGAGACTTCGTACAGCTCAGTCGCGTTAGAAGAGTTATGGGGACCGGAAGATTCCGGAAGTATCTTATATGGTGGGCGAGAAGGTCTTGCTGAAGGTTTCGCCTATGAAGGGCGTCATGAGATTTGGTAAGAAAGGGAAGCTGAGTCTGCGGTTCATTGGCCCTTTTGAGATACTTAGGAGGATTCTAGAGGTGGCCTATATGCTTGCTTTTCCACCCAGTCTGTCGGGAGTTCATCCGGTATTTCATATGTCTATGCTCCGGAAATATGTTGGGGACTCATCTCATGTGTTGGACTTCAGTACAGTTTAGTTGGATGATGACTTGACCTATGATGTGGAGCCTGTAGCTATTTTGGGTCATCAGGTTCGGAGATTGAGGTCAAAAGATATAGCTTCGGTGAAGGTGTAGTGGAGAGGTCGGCCCGTGGAGGAGGCTACTTGGGAGACCGAGCGGGAGATACGGAGCAGATATCCTCACTTGTTTAGAACTCCAGGTATGTTTCTTGACCCGCTCGAGGACGAGCATTTATTTTAGTTGGAGAGGATGTGACGACCCGGCCCGTTGTCATGTGAGTTACCACCCTGGTTTCCCTATATTGTGTTGCTTTATATTTTAATATCAGTATTTGAGTGGATCGGGTGGAATTGAGTTGGTTTTAGTTGGAAATGAGGCACTTAGCCTCTTAGAAGAAAATTTGGTTTAGAAAAAGTCAATCGGAAGTTGACTATATGGTTAAAGGGCTCAGATGTGAATTCCGGTGGTTCGGTTAACTTCGGGGGATGATTTGTGACTTAAGAGTGCGATCGAAATTAAATTTGGAGGCCTGGTGTAGAATTAGGCTTGAATTGGCGAAGTTTGAATTTTGACTAGAAATTAGTTGGTAAACCTCTTACTTGGATGGTTATGAATATATTTGGGCTGTATGCCGATTATTTGGACCCCGTAGGGATTATTATCACTATTTTTATTATGTTAACATATTTTCATGATATTAGTCCTGAGTTAAACACTGTCTCGAAATGGCTAGTAAATTTCTAAGGTTTTAAACACTAAATCTATAATTTCTGATAATTGGAACTGAAAATGGTAAGTTTGACTGTACCCATATAGCTTGCATGCATACAACTGGACTGATTGTGGATCGGGCTGCACGCCGCAGCGAATGTTACGATGGTATTATGCTTGGGCTGTAGGAGCCCCTCCGGAGTCTGAACCCCCACAGTGAGCGCGGGTACCCAAATGGATCGGGCTGTGCGCTGTAGTGGTCATGTTCATTGCATTGCATTCATGATCGATATCTGCCTGCTTTATCTGTCATTATTTGTTGTTGTTCCACCGTTAAATGCGTAGAAGTATTGTTATAGCTTTGAATTATTATATTTCGGGATTTCTTACTATCAGTCATCATACATGTCTATTATCACTGAGTTGAAAGTACTCACTTTACTCCATGCACCATATATGCCGATCCATGTGTCTCAGGAGCTTAGTTGAGCTATTTGTTGTTTCAGAGCTTTACCGGAGTTGTCGAGGTAGCTGCCTCACGTCCGTAGGACCCGACTCCTCCCCTATCCCTTTATCATTTTTCCGCAGTTTTGGACAGCCGTATTACTGAAGTTTTATTACTCTCTATTGTTATAGGCTCTAGACTCATGACCCCCAGGTCTTTGGGAGTTTATTCGGAGTTACCTTGATATTCAGCTTTGTTTCTATCTATCAGCTAAAACTTTTAGCTTTATTGTCTGTCAATTATATTCAAATAACTGGGTTTGAGCTTCATGCTCGGGTTGAGAGCATAAATGGCCGGGCTTATCTAGCAATTGTGTTGGGCGCCATCACGATCGGGATTGAGGTCATGACAGATACCCAATAACGAATGTACTATGTGAGTTATGGAAACTTGAACACTCATTACTTTTAGAGCCAAACATTATTATTTAAATAAAAAACCCAGTAATTCATATAAATACGCAATTTTCAAATTAAAAATACTCGAGCACCCACTCATTTGAAAGTCCTGAATCCTGATGATACCGATCAAAGAGTAACTTCAACTTGCTCTTGCCTATGCCCATTAACTGTTGATTAAAGTGCGATTTAAGCCAGATCAATTAATAATAAAACTACAGTGGTATTCTTGTAAATTTTAGTAACTCTGAGGGTTTTATTAATTAACTAAATCTTCTTATTATACGTACTAGAGAATTTTGCATAAATAGTGTTGTTTGAGTTGTAGTAGTAAAGAAACAAAGGAAATAAAAAAAAAAAGAAAAACCAAAACCTGGGACTGGGAGTCTTCAGTTTAAGGTTGGTATGCCAACTGATGATTCATAATACTATCAATGTATTCCTTAAATTATATTCTTTCTGCTTGCTTCTATGGTTCTTTACTCTGTTATCCCATTTCACTTGTTTTATTTTTTTCAATAAGATAAAGTTGAAATATTTCTGGGATTTTTGCTTCAATTTGGAGAAATTATCAAGGAAAAATCTTAACTTTATGTTAAATTGGCTATTTTTCTTGATAGATCTGCTAAAGGTAGGATATTTATACTCACAATTTGTTCTTTTCTATTTTCTTTGCGTTGTGAATTCTTGAGAAAATTAAGCTCTGTTTTTTTTTTAAATCAAGAATGGCAAAAAGTTTTTTTTTTTTTTTTTAAATTTATGGAAACTTATGCATTCAATTTGAAGCTAGTTTCAGTTTTATAATTTAACTGAATAATTAAGGAAAGCAATTAAACTCTTGCTATTATTATGAATAAAATTCAGAAACTGTGTATACATGGTCCATTTTATCTGGTTCATCAACTTTGTCCTTGAAAAATGAGTACGTTTTGTGTAATTAAATATAGTTCAGACTGTTGGCATTGTCTGTATCTATGAGTTTTCTTGTTAAGTTCAGCGTACTCATCTTTTTTGGTTCATTAACAAGAGAAGTTGTCTATTTTGTTTCAGATCATCGCTTCTTCTTTTCTTTTTTTCCCCTTTTTCATTTTTCAAAAACACACTAGTTTATGTTCTTGATTAAAATCGTTACTGTCATAAATTTCCTTTTTAAATATCAAATCTTTGCCCTTTTAGCTAAAGGACTGCTGGTGTAACTAGTTTTTTGCTTTAAGGTTAGTAGATGAATGATAAGAGAATTTGTGGAGTGGACTAGGCTTAAATTTCATGTATGTTTGTTTTAACATTAGACAATTCTACATTGGTCATCCTTTTCTGGCAATGAGTTTAAATATATGTTTGTTTAAAACAAATTTATACTAGTATATAGAGCATCATCTGCGCCAGCACGACATCAAGTAAGAGAACCTAAAGAGGTAGTTGTTTAGGAATTGGTGATGTGATTTATCATCTTTTTGTGAGATTGAATTGAAACTGTTTCCTTTTCTCATCTCTTACTTCATATACATGAATTTTCCATGCCCTGAGAATTGAGATAGTTGGCTGCAAATTTATGGTTGGTTTTGAACTGGATATATAGTAGGAATTTCAAACGATGTTACATAGTACAAGTATTGGCGTAACACTTTGAGTTGTTAATAACTTGACTCTTAATCTGACTTCATTTCATAAACACTGTACATTTCTTGTGTAGGTTTTCATGTTTTGCCACTAGAGATCCTCCCTTCCTTTTCAACTTTTGAAAGCACTCCACTGTGGAAGCCATGAAAACCTTGTCACATGAATAATCCTTGATGCCGTATACATTAATTTTCGTGGTGTTCCAATAACTGTGCACTCTGATCTGAAGAGCAAGATACCAGACTGTGTAGTCGTATATAGACGACCAGAAACAATCTTCCCAATGCAAGCATCACGACGACTCAGAAGATCACCCATGTCTAATACTCTTTACTATCAACCCGTGCACAAGGCCGAGGCTTACTGTCTCCCTCAGTATCAAACTTTAGACAGCCATTTGAGCTACATTAATGGTAGCCATGGATTTTATCACTCACCGTCAACTGCTAGTTTCTCATCGAACGGAAGCTCCATTTGCCATCCAGATTCTCAGCCATACCTATCAGATTTTTGCCAATCCTCTGATACGACTAACTATGGCTCCCCCACTAGCGGATCTTGCATTACAGATGGTGCGAATGATTTCATGCACAAGCTAAAGGAATTGGAAACTGTAATGCTGGGACCTGATTCAGACTTTCTGGAGAGTTATGACAATTCCTTGCCGAATAGTATAGCCTCCACAGAAATTAATAGCTGGAGGCAAATGATGGAGGCCGTGCCTAGACGGGATTTGAAACATGTCCTTATCGCTTGTGCAAAAGCAGTGTCTGACGGTGATTTAATAACAGCACAAGTGTTAATATCTGAATTGCGTCAAATGGTATCAGTATCGGGGGAACCGATTCAGAGACTGGGAGCATACATCTTGGAAGGTCTTGTTGCGAGGTTGGCTGCATCAGGAAGTTCCATATGCAAATCCTTGAGATGCAAAGAACCTGCAAGTTTTGAACTGTTGTCTTATATGCACATGCTCTATGAGATTTGCCCTTACTTCAAATTCGGATACATGTCAGCTAATGGCGCCATTGCAGAAGCAATGAAGGATGAAAACAGAGTTCATATCATCGATTTCCAGATCGCTCAAGGGAGCCAGTGGGTGACTCTAATCCAAGCTTTTGCAGCTCGGCCTGGTGGACCCCCACATATACGGGTAACAGGCATAGACGATTCCACCTCAGCTTATGCTCGTGGAGGAGGGCTTAATATTGTGGGGCAGAGGCTGTCTAAACTCGCTAAGGCTTTCAAAGTGCCTTTCGAGTTTCATGCTGCTGCCATTTCTGGTTCTGATGTTCAAGTTGAAAACCTTGGAATTCAACCTGGTGAAGCACTGGCTGTAAATTTTGCTTTTACGTTACATCACATGCCAGATGAAAGTGTGAGCACTGAAAATCACCGGGATAGACTGTTACGGATGGTCAAAAACCTGAACCCCAAGGTGGTTACACTTGTTGAGCAAGAATCTAATACAAACACCGCTGCATTCTTCCCTCGGTTCCTTGAAACTTTGGATTATTATACAGCCATGTTCGAGTCAATCGATATGACTCTTCCAAGGGGACACAAGGAGCGCATCAATGTTGAGCAGCATTGTTTAGCGAGGGACGTTGTTAACATAATAGCCTGTGAGGGAATTGAAAGGGTAGAGCGGCATGAACTTCTTGGTAAGTGGAAATCACGGTTTAGAATGGCGGGTTTTAGTCCATATCCATTGAGTTCATTAGTGAATGCTACAATAAAGAGATTGCTAGAAAGCTACTCTGATAAGTATAGGCTTGAAGAAAGAGATGGGGCTCTTTATCTTGGTTGGATGAATAGAGATTTGGTTGCTTCTTGTGCCTGGAAATAAGAAATGTTCTTTCTTAAGATGTAATACAAAAAAATGGAAGCAACAACTTTTCTCTGTGGTGCCCCCCACCAATACTCTTCTTCCTCTATGTAATAGCTCAAGTGCTAATAGTGGAAAAAACAGGTTCCTTGTTCAAGTATATCACTTCATCAATCAAAATTGAAGCTTATTTCTTGGAAACCACTTATCCAGTACCAGTATTACAATCACTACTTAAAAATAGGAATTAGCGACGGACGAATACTGTAACGAAACAGAATAATTTGTCGCTAATCGTATTTAGCAAAGGATAAGCGACACATTATCAAGAAATTCCGTTAGCTACGAGCGGTTTAATGATAGATTAGCGAAAAAGTTCGTATCTAACTCCAATTCTTTTTTGTAGTGAGTTGATATGCAATGTTGGTCTTGGAAGATTTCTTTTAGGTGTCATTTATGTTGTTTTCCATTCGGAAACAATCTCTGGTAGGGGTAAAGCACTCTTTTCCTCGCTGTAAGCTTTACTTATGAGAATAAAATTTGTTGAATTAGTAAAGTACCTAAAATACTAAATTGAAGTGCAAAATACAAAATAGAAACAATATAATCTGTCAAATTTGGCCCAAGCTCAAATGACCCGCCCAACCCGCCTAAGGTTGGGTTGGTTATTGACCTGCCCATTTATTGAACTTAGCCCATATTGATCCAACCCATCTTAACCTATTTAAAGTTGGGGCTAATTTTTAGCCCAAATTGATCCATGAGTAAGTTTGTCAAAATATCTTAGAAATAATTTTATTTTTTGTTTAATATTTTAAATATGACCAAAACAAAAGCGAAAAAGCCTTATTTAGTAATTATACAATTTATAAGAAAATAACACATATTAATTAAAGTTTAATAAGAGTTGGGCGGGTGGGTTATGACCCGAATGTTAACCTATCTTAGCCGAAGTAACTTTTGGACGGGTCATTTGACCCGCCCAATTATTGACTCAATCCATTTTGATCCGTCCAAAATTAACCCAACCCACCCATTCTACACTATATTTTGTTCAGGGAAATAACTCTTTACCCAATGAAAAAGGTTAACTTTTTTGAGATAGACTACTAGGAAAGAAAGTTAGATTTATTTGAACGAAGGGAGTACGATTTAATGCTTTACCCATCTAAATTATTTAAACGCCACTCATACTCTTCTTTTCCCAGTAAATTAGACTTAGGATATAAATTATATCTTGAATAAATAGAAGTATTTAAACTTGAAGTGCAGAAGAAGTTTAAATTTTGGTATATTATTACTCACATTTGAAGTAATATTACAGTAGTATTAACTTATGTTAATTGAAATTGTTTAAAGGAAATAAAGCACCACCAAATGAAAAGGATCAAAATTTTAAGCCGGGTCTAAAAAGGAAAAGGAAATTAGATTTATTTGGACAGAGGGAGTATGATTTAATGGCAATTTTCTGTATTTGCACATTTCAAACTTAAGTAATCAAAAACTGCTGAGTATGCACTTAGAATAGGATTTACAGCGAATTAGAAAAATTAACATTTTGAATTATAAAATATTAAAATAGTATGTAAAATTATCGCATTTGAAAATATATAATAACAATTTAAGTTTATAAATTAGTTGAGGAGAACAAGTCTATTGTTAAGAAGCACTATCACTTTTAGCCCGCGCCAAAAATTATTTATATTCGATAGCCGAAAGTGTGTACAATTTGTATATTACATACAATATATATATATATATTTTCCGGCTATTATTTTGAAAGCCGGTATACAGTGTCATTTTTCCAATTTTGCGACTACAGTTAAATCATCTTATTTGTTTAAGGAGATAAAATGGCCTGATGAACTGGCAACAATTAGATACATGTGATAAAATCTATACTCTGTTTTGGATTGTTGGACAACATAACTTATACAGTAGATTTAGGAATTCACACCAATGATGAGGTTAAATCAGAGGTTCCTATACATATATTCAATCCTTTCTTCTCTCCTGCAATGGAGGATAATTGACCAATTACAATTTGAAGTAAGGATAATTATCTAAATCTGGATGAGTTGATTGATGGGAATTGTATACCTTTGTGCTCAATTTGCACCAATATGAACAACTCTGTCAAGGCCAACATGTTTGTTTTCACCTGATTCAGATGTGGACTCTGCACTTACTCTGTCAGCAGCTGCTGCATTTTGCACAACAGTCCTAGAAGGTGGAATATCATGGTCATGCTGCCCTTCATACGCTGTTACCACTAATTTTGGATCATGGGATGCCCTCTCCACATGTTTCTTTGCAGGGCAACCAGCACTTGAGCATCTGTAGTAACTCCTACATATAAAAGAATCTGGATTTATAGAGTGCAAAAGCATTGCAGATGCAACAAGATGTTTCAACTGTGTAAACAAAGTAGAACTGTCTAACGTGCCGGGCTTACCCGTTACCGGACCGGCCCAGTTCATAAGGGCCCAGGTGGGCTGGGTATGGGGGTAGGAGGGGTTTGGTGCTAATCCGGAAATCGTGAACAGTAGTCAAACCGGCTAACCCGGACCGGAACCGGCCCGGTTCAACGGCTGGAATTATTATTATTATTTTTTTTACTTTTCAAATCTAGGGGACCCACTATCCGTTGGCTTTAGTGAGATTGTGCACAGATCCGTTAGCCAACAGATCACTTGCGAAAATAGCAACTTTTTATTTTATTTTAATTTTAAAATTTACAAAACTAACCTTCTTTAAAACTATAAATACCTCCCCCATCTTCTTCATTTCTTCACTCAAATCTCATTTCTCATTCTCACTCTCTCATTCTCCAATTTGCAATACTTCAATTCTCAATCTCAATTTCTCAAATCTCAAATCTCAATTCAAGTTAAATCATGCTTCGTACTTCTAGAGTGCGCTCATATGTTTGGTAACACTTTGAGGTGGTAGAAGAAAATGAAGATCAGAAATTAAAGTGCAAGAATTGTGATCAACTCTTAAATTTTCGTTCAGATAGTGGCACAGGCAGTTTAAGGAGGTATATAAAGTATTGTCTTGCGCGTCCTCCGAAAATTCATATTTAAGATTTTACGACAATTTGTGTTATTTTAAAATTATTAGACGTATTTATGCTTAATGTTTTAGTTTGTTAGATTAATTTGAAGTATTATTAATTTATTATACATGAAAATTTAGTTTTACTATTTTTTTGTTAATTTACTTTTTAAATGCAAACTTTAATTTTGAATTTTGAAATAAATGTAGCACTTGCAATTTATAAGTGCAATTTTCCCATATTCCTTGTATTCTTTAAATTAGTACAAAGTATTAATATAGCTTACAATACTTATACAAAATACCCGAAAAAAAAAAACACTAAACCCGGCAAGGCCCCCTCAACCCGTAACCCCTATGGTTCAATTTTTACCCAGATGAACCCGAACCCGTTAAACACGTGAAGACCCAACCCGTAACCGGCCCGGACCGTAACCCGTACGGGTCCAAAAATATAGGCTCGGCCCGGCCCACCCGCTTAACAACTTTAAAACAAAGCGAGAAAGAGCACAAGAACCGGGGGTTTGGGGTGCAAGAAAAGAGAACAAGAAAAGCGTAATTTTTGTTTAACATTATCAAACACGAGAGGTATGATCCGAAACAACATGCATTACTGAAAAATAGAATCTGGGGGCAATAGAAACAGAAAACTGATCATATCAGCTTATATATACAAGACATACGCTGCAGAAAGTAGGCCTAGTGTTTTCCTTTTTCTCTTTTAACCGGATTAACTAGGTCTAATGTTTCATACTTTGGATTACCTCGCAAGATATGTTCGTAAAGTGACTATTTATATCCTCCAGTCTCACTTTCAGAAATAAACATCACTTTTGACAGGAAGGGGACATGTTAGCGGAAGATGAGAAGTTCAACTTGTAAAATTAATCAACATCAAGTGAGTAAGCAATCAAAACGAACCAACTAGGAAAGAGTAGGCAAATTGTTTAGTACTAGAATAAAAAGAGCCCAAATGGAGCGTTATGGATACAGAAAATTCATATAACCAATCTCAACCAGTTTGGAATAGATACATAGTTGATCGTATATACTTTTCTTGACCAAACTCCGCAATAATAGCTGTATTATTTTTTTTCACAGAAATAGAAGAATAATAGCTCAAGTCATTTTTTCAGTAAATGAGATAAAGTTGCTTTTAGTCAATAAACAAGCAAATTTTAGATGAACGTACAGTTCCATATGGTCCTGTAGAAGCAAAAGAGCATGAGTCAACCTATAGATATTGTATTTATGGAATTTATTTTCAAAGAAGCTAATTACTTAGTCCAGATTAGAAAAGTATTATTTTTAGCAAGACAATGTGGTTCTTTAAAAGATTTTGGGGTGTGTCATATCTGTAAAGATCTACAAGAATGTCACAGTAGAGCATTCGGTTTTAAAAGGCTAACGACAACAAGAAATAGTATTACTGACAAGAGAGCAGACTGGATCCACTGGTATTGATAGACTGAGAAAGAAATAGCCAAGCAGGCTAGTAATGGGCCGAACGATAGAACATTTGGCATTACAAGGTAGGGTTAAAGAAGGTGAACATAGAGAAATGGCAAGCCGAATAGGATGAGGAGGATCATGTAAGAGTAAGACCATATAGGAGGGCTTAGTATTTTTGAAGTTGTATAGAGAAGAGTGAAAGGGACCTGTGCAAGCAAGAGTTATGCCATTTTCGGAATAATTTAGGACAACTTAAAAAAGAAAGGTGGACATTCAACATGAGATGAAGACATCAATTATTCTGATAGGCGACATTCATTGCTTCCGTTCCTTTCACAGTTTGCAGCGGAAGAATAGGAATGCTTTGTAAACAATCATAACAAGAAAGCAACTCAAGGTTAAGAGGTGATAAGAAAAAGCTATTTTGCACGGGCAAAGATTTACCAACATGTTTTTAAAGCAAAGAAAATAGTTACCTAGGATTTGGATTTCCTTTTACCAGTTTTTGCCCATATTTGCGCCACCGATAACCATCATTGACTATATCCACTTCACTCCTTGTTCGAACAATATGCTGTGGTTCACTATGAGACTTAATAGGTGGAATCTCATCACTTCTAGGTACTTCTCTCTTCCTGTTGCAAAACAATTGAACAACTATCAACTCTAAGAGAGTGTCTAGACCTGAAAACTGAAGACAAATAATAAGGTTGTGGCTATCACATACTGTCTCTTTGGGTCTGGACCACCACTATTATCAGCCTCATCTCCTGATTTATGTGGCTTCAGAACTGTATCTGTTGCGCTATCACCAGCTGGTACAATAGCCGTTGAAAGCGAACTCTCTGATGGTTCAATAGATTGACATGTTTGACCAATCACAACAGATTTCTGACCTTCAGCTAATTAGATGACTCATTAAAATTAAATACTTATCTAGATCGAATAAAACAATTGACTCAGCAATCTTAAGTACCTTCCCGTGGTGTTCCCATTGGCATGTCTGTTTGTTTCATTTGCATAGGCACTACAAACTCGGGGGAAATTTGGGGACTATTTAAAGGTTTTGGATGTTCATGTTTTGCAATATAGTGGATATTGGTAATATGCCCATCATGTGATCTCTCCACTTGCTTTTTTGCAAGACAATTAGGGGACGTGCACTTGTAATAACTCCGAGCAAACTCATTTCCTCTAACAAATTTCTGACCATATTTTCGCCAGTTATATCCATCTTCGGATGGTTTTTCAGGTGCTCTGAAAGGAGTGATTTCTTGATCAGATGGCAAAGCCTGGGCACTCGTATCAGGGTTCCGCCTTGGTTGCAACTTATCCGAAGCTTTCTCAGGCCTTGTGGAATAAGTTACTTGTTCTTGATTAGGTTGAGATACAACAACTTCCATTTTCTCACGTTGTATATGTTGTGAAGAATCTGAAGCTTTCCCGGGTAATAAGGAAACATTTCTGTCTTTTACAGGAGGATCAGATTCACAAGATTTTATGTATAGTTCCTTCTTTGGTAGAACAGAAATTCGGCTAGATTCTGATGCCTTTCCCAAAGAATCGGGGCTCAGTCCTTTAAGTAGTTCATCAGAAACAACTTCAGCTGAAACTGAATCACAGGTTCCTTTCTCTTTTGACTCTGATCTGTTGGTGACAGTGTCAGGGTCCGGTTTCTGCTGAAATTTTTCAATCCCTTCAATGACACTCTTCTTTGGCTTGACTTCACCCGATACTTCTTGGCATGTCGTAGAAAGTGCATTTTCATCTTGATTACTCTGTGATGACTTTTCCAAGGCATCGGGGCTCACTCTCTTCTGTAGTTCACCAGAAATAATTTCAGCTGACATTGACGCACAGATTCCTTTCTCTTTCGACTCTGATCTGTAAGTAACAGTGTCAAGGTCCTGTTTCTGCTGTAATTTTTCAGAGGAAACTTCATCTGTCACATCTTCCTTATGTGTACCCATTCACGCTGAGAAACTATTTGAAGCAAATACACCTAAGTATCTACATTTTAGGCAGGGGAATAAAGTACAACTATACGGGCATATGCAACATATGGATCCGATATTCTCAAAACAAGTGTGTTCCCACTGTCTATTTAGAACACATCGAACATCAATTTTTTATCGAGCACGATGAACCACTGACAAGTAGAAATAAATACTAGCATGCAAAGACAGATAACATTTTTTAACTGGAAAATGATAATGGCGGATATTGAACTCAAGCAGACAACAAGCAGAAAAGCTATGGGAATTAGTAATAGGTAAAATGATCGACTATACCTGAATCACAAACTAAAGAGCTTGGCTATAGATTCTTTATATCCATTTCCCTTTGCTCGAGTCTCATTCATTATAATACTAAATAATCTGCTATTTTAAAGGTAAGTTAGGGATTACAAAAACTCATGTAAAGACCTATCAAATGCAAGTATAACATCAAACCAACCAGTAATTAGACATCGAATCCAGCAAGCCGCATTGGACATGCAGATCTTTGCTTTAAATATTTTATGTTCTTTTTTTGGGGAATTATCATTGATCACTGAATTGACAATGACAGCCGACCCCAACTAGTCTAGAGCATGGTTGATAAGATGATTGACTTACTTGACAAACATAGACGAGTCCAAACTAGAAGCATATTACCTACTACTCCCCTGTCCCATGTGACTGGACAAAAATTTAAGAAAGAAAAACTATTGAGACTTGTAGTGTAAAACAAGGGATACATATTTACGTAGCTATAAATCTATCTCATTAAAAATTAAATTGTTTATAAGTGTCATTCTATTTTGGACGGACTAAAAAGGAAAATATGCTAACATAAAATGGAACATACGGGTATAATTCTTCTATTCCTAATTAGATGCTGAATAGTTAATACATATATTCAGGTTCTTCAGAATAGAATCTAATACTACATAAACATCAGAATTTTTAAAAAAAAAAAAAAAAGGCGAACAGTATTCTCAGACCCTCCATTCTAAACCCCTCAAATTTGGTTAAAGAAAATTAACTAGCGAAAAAGAGAAACAACAGAAGAGCATAAGCTCTGGAATGTCAAGAAACATTAAAGTAAATTTTCAGAAAGAGTAACCAAAATCAGGCAAAAAAAACAGAGAGACAGATGGAAAGTCAAAGAGTAAGAAGTCCTATGTTTTCTTCTTGTACCTCTTCTTCGGAGCTGAAAGCTGTATAGAAAATTATCAGGTAATTGCCGATGATCAAAAGGTTTTCAGCAGAATTGAGTTTGGTACTTTTTTATAGCTCTCAACAAAAAGCAAAGGATGTCTATGTCACTGTGTGTGCGTGTGTGTTTGAACGACAAGTCTTTTGGGGATTAATTAGCAAAATTTTATAGGAAGAAATAGAATGATCAGTTTTTTGCTTCTGGGGTTGATGAGTTGATGGTTCACGTGTAAGAGCATCAACGGACCTCAAAACACCTTAAATTTGGGAAAGATTACTAGAATCTTATTCCTATGTTGGACTTGGTACTGTTTCGCAAACACACGTGGCATTATGCCGTTTGTTGTTTGTCACTCGTCTGAGCTTTTATTTTGTTTTGACTTTTTCCTTTTTTACTGTGTTATGACAAAGCTCTTTTTACTTTTCCTTTTTTTTTGGCCATTCTACTACTGCACATTGTTTCTCTTGTGTTAGATTTGCTTATTAATTTTTTATTGTTACTATTCTTGTATTAATTTCAATGTGGTTTTTTTTCTCTATTATTCTTATGCCGAGACTAGAGTCCATAAAAAACAACTTGTTTACCTTTGTAAGGTAGGAATATGATTTACGTACATATTTTCTTTCTAATCCCCACAATATAGAATTATGGTATACTCGCACCATATATTTACACCAAACCAATAGATATATGACATGTGTTTTACATACGAACTTCAATCATTTAGCTATGGTAAATTACATACATTCTTATCTAATTAAATTAATTAACTATAGTGAGTTAATATACTTGATTGTAAAATATAAACACCACGTGTGGGTAAGTATTTACCAATATGTATACTAGGTATGTCTTGTTGTTGGATTTTCAGCTTTGCTATAGATAGAATTAAAAATGGAATGGACGGATGAAAACCGTAACGTTCGACCCACGTCTAAGGCGACTGATTTTGTTTTCTTTTTCGGAATATTCTCTTTATTTTACTGGTTTTCATTGAAAGGTGGCACTAGAACAGATTTTTTTTCTCTTTTTTTTCTTTTTTGCATTGACTTTGTGTTGTGGAAAATAGTGTTTCAAATTCGAAATATTTTCCAGCAAACACAAATATTCTTTTGGAAAAAACTGTGTTATTTCCTACTGTAAACGTAATAGAATCCCTCGGATGATAATTCCCTTTCCTTTTTCCAGATTTTTTGTTTAATTTTCTGCGGTTAGATCTCGAAATCCCTTCTCATATGAAGTGAAGGTAAAGGAGCAGGTGGAAAACCTCCAATTTATTTTGAGAAAGATCTACCAAATAAAGTTGAAATGGAAGAAATAGACCTAGTCAACAACTTGTTTTGTACAGTGAGAATCTAATGGAGAATTGAACTGTCGTCTGTCTAACACTTGAAGCACACTCAAAACACCAGATATTTTTTAACTTAAGCTAGAATCCAAAGCCACTGTCCAGCCTTCAAAAATGCCACAGATATTGTTTCACCTATAAACATAACCATTCTAACAATACTTCTGGGTAAAGCTCGTCATTTAAGTGTAGAATTTAGCTCCAATGGAAGAATCCCGTTGTTTGCTGCGTAAAATACAGCTATTGCAATCAGAAGGACGAGTACGACGATCCACAAGCTCAGACCTGCAAATGTAAACAATATTTTTAATGACAAAATTTCCACAACAAAAGTCAATTATGCATGCACAAAGCATGGGACTTGACACTAGAAAGAGAGATCTGTTTGCAGTATAATCATTATCAGCCAGTTGGACAAATTTGCTTACAGATTAAATCATTCAAAAGCTAATAAAGAATAAAACTCTCACACACATACGCAGTTGTTTTCTACTAGTTTCATGTTATTGGTAATATCAACTTCTTTCTTAGATGAAGATCAAGTTAAAACTAAACTAATCAAGATCAATAGCAGGAGCTTAGAAACTACAAATGTTAGCTCATTTTCAGAACTCGGTGTCTACCTGCTAGCAACCACCCCACAGAAAAAAAACAGTCTCTACCATCATGTTCCTGATAAAGGGCCGACCCAGTTCAATACCCACTTCGTGGGTGTATGGGGAAGGGAATACTCTAGCCAGCCTTCCCCCTGCTTTGCAGAGAGGCTGATTCGAACCCACGACCTGACACACCACGGCAAGCAAGTTTACCGCTGAGCCAAGCCGGCCCTTCCATGTTCCTGATACTGATATGGAAATTAAATACTCACCACTTTTCTTCTCTTCCTTTATAATTGTCACTCTCACTCTTGAATCCATGGAGGCAGAAAGCAAAGCCCTGAAGAAAGCAGAAAATTTAGAATTGTTTGTGTTAAGTGCAGGCTTTTATAGCTTTAACAGGAACATGAAAAACATTTAGGACCTCGAATCTTCCGAGAACTTCAATGTTGTCACAAGACCAAGATGAGCCTTTTTCACCACATTTTGCACTTGCAAATTGTTTGAAGAAATTATCAGTACATCTCCCTCGATTGTTCCTCTGCAAAGAAAGTGATATACGCAGCATTTAGGTCCCCAATAACATATTCTATGCAACATCGATTATTACATCTACGGTTCAGTGTTGTAAGATGTCGACAGGATGGTGTTAGTTTCTCGTGGACATGAACTTATGGAAAAGCCCCTGAAAATGTTACAACCTAAATGTAAGTTGTTATTAAGCAACAAGCTACAATCTGACAAATTACTCTGAGATTTGATAGCTCTCCAGGCGTATTGAATGATACAGATCTAATCATACAAGAGCAAGGATTGTGATAATTCCACAAAGTCAATCAGCCACTTATTTTTTTACTGTTGTTGGTCCAGGCTAATTTGTGCACACCTCAACTAATCTACCATGCAGTCTCTTACAACCAACAAGCACAGGTGGTCGGGTAACTGCTCACCAAGGTTATAGCAGGTGGACCCACAGTAATGTTATAGCTAAGCTTCAAACCCGGAATCTCAAGGTATGCTATTCCTATGCGCCAACGTCTCCACCATTGCCTTTGTGACTAATCAACTAGCTGCTTTTCTCCACTTCGATTGTTAAATTTATTTTTATGAAGACCATATTATCAAATTTATTAAACAGTAAATAAGCTGGCTTTTGTAGACAAATGCTCAAACTCTGAGAGAGTCCGCACTAAGCTTACCACAGTATATAAATGGACTTTCCAATTTTAAGAATGTCCAGCTATATGGAGTGTTAAGTGGTGGGATGAGATAGCCTAGAGTTGTTTACAGACATTCATGGAAGAGAAACCAACAAAAGTGTCTTACACTGCCAGAAGCTTTCCATTGGGTGAAATATTAAAGGCACAAACAGGATCACGAACAACACGTTTTGATCTTATCCTCTTCCACGTAGTAGTACTCCACTTCGAAATACTTCCACCTTGATCTTTGCAAACACAAGAAAACAGGGTTAATTTTTCATATGCCAACTCAAACACTATCTAAAAATAGGTAATTCAGATAAATTCCAATATAGCATATCCACCTCGCATCGTAGTGATGTATAGAACCTGATTCTCATCAATAACTGGCGAGAATCTACAATAGCCAAAAATCTCATCCTGGATACAGACGTTTTTGTCAGATAACTAATAGCAACAATGAGAAAGGATTGGGTATGTGCCCACACACCTTCCTCAAATGGGGAATATTTGAGAATCCACATGTAAATACTCTTAGCTTATCGAAAAACAAAATAAAACATAAGAATCTACATGTAAGAGAGAACCTGTTTATATAAAACCAATTGACAGGAGAAACAAAACATATAAAAATGACCTAATCTGCCTTTCTGGGTAGTGTCAGTGTCAATTAGATTGGAAAGGAGATGCATCATATTTTTCCTTTCTTTTGGTGGAGAAAAAAGAGCATCCTCAACGTCATCAGCGCTTACGCGCCGCAAGCGGGCTTAGATGAGGAGGTTAAGAGGCGCTTTTGGGAGGGCTTGGATGATTTGGTGAATAGTATTCCCCAATCTGAGAAGTTAGTTATTGGAGGGGACTTTAATGGTCATATTGGGGCTGATGCTGGTGGTTATGGTGAGGTGCACGGTGGCTTTGGCCTTGGGGTTAGGAACGGAGGAGGCACGTCACCGCTTGATTTCGCCAGCGCTTCTGAGCTCCTAATTGTGAACTCGACATTTCAGAAGAAGGAAAAGCATTTGGTCACCTTCAAAAGTTCGGCGGCGAGGATTCAAGTTGATTACCTCCTTCTCAGAAGGAGCGATAGAGACTTATGCAATGACTACAAGGTTATTCCGGGGAGTCCCTTTTCACTCTTCATAGACTCCTAGTGATGGATGTCGGCCTCTGGGTGAAGAGGAAGAGGAGGAGTGCTCGGGGACGACCGCGGATTAGATGGGGTGCTCTGACTAAGGAGAAAGCCCACGAGTTGGAGAGGAGGTTAGTTGATAGTGGAGCTGGGAGAAGTTCTGGGGAAGCGGACGCAATGTGGTCAGAGACGGCGAACTTGGTTAGGGAGGCAGCACGGGATGTGCTCGGGGTAGCCAAAGGCTATTCAGGCAGACATCAGGGTGACTGGTGGTGGAACGATGTAGTCCAAGAAAAAGTGGAGGTGAAGAAGGCGGCGTTTGCTAAGTTGGCAGGGAGCACTAGCGAGGATGAAAGGAGAGTGAACAGAGAGATCTACAAGGTGGCGAGGAAGGAAGCAAAGCTGGCGGTTACGGAAGCTAAAAACGGCGTTTGATCGCATGTACGAGGAATTAGGGGAGAGAGGCGGGGACAGAAAGTTATTCCAGCTAGCTAAATTAAGGGAGAGGAAGGCGCGGGATCTAGACCAAGTCCGGTGCATCAAGGACGAGGATGGTAGAGTTCTGATGGGAGAGTCTCAAGTCAAGCAGATGTGGCAGGCGTTCTTTCGAGTTCTAATTAACGAGGAGGGGGATCGAAACATAGAGCATTCAGGACATCATAGAGACCTTGGTTACTGCAAGCGCATTAAGGTGGAGGAGGTGATGAGGGCTTTGCATAGGATGAGTAGGGGCCGAGCGATCGGGCCTGACGAGATCCCGGTGGAGTTCTGGAAATGCATGGGTTGGTCAGGAGGTTGTTCAACGTGATCTACAGGACCAAAAGGATGCCGGAGGAATGGAGGTGGAGTACGATGGTGCCCTTGTACAAGAACAAAGGGGATATCCAATGTTGCAACAACTATAGAGGTATCAAATTAATAAGTCACGCCATGAAGGTTTGGGAGCGGTTGATCGAGGCGAGGGTGAGGGAGATAACATCTATATCGATGAACCAGTTCGGTTTCATGCCGGGTCGCTCCACTACAGAAGCTATCCACCTTATCAGGAGATTGGTGGAACAGTTCAGGGATAAGAAAAAGGACCTGCACATGGTGTTTATCGACTTGGAGAAGGCGTATGACAAGGTCCCAAGGGAGGTGCCTGGAGGCGAAGAGCGTGCCGGAAGCCTACATCAGAGTAATCAAGGACATGTAAGATGGAGCTAAGACTAGGGTTAGGATGGTGGGCGGTGACTCAGATTTTTCGGTGGTTATGGGAATCCTTCAAGGATCGGCGCTTAGCCTACATCAGAGTAATCAAGGACATGTACGATGGAGCTAAGGCTAGGGTTAGGATGGTGTACGGTGACTCAGATTTTCCGGTGGTTATGGGGATCCTTCAAGGATCGCGCTTAGCCCTCTCTTGTTTGCCTTGGTGATGGATGCTTTAATCCGACATATTCAAGGGGATATGCCTTGGTACATGCTATTTGCTGATGACATAGTATTGATAGACAAGACGAGGGTCGGTGTGAATGAGAGGCTAGAGGTATGGAGATAGACTCTCGAGTCTAAGGGTTTCAAAATAAGCAGATCTAAGACTGAATACCTGGAATGCAAGTTTCGCGCCGAGCCGAGCGAAGCAGGGACGTGAAGATTGGATCTCAGGTCATCGCCAAGAGGGACAGTTTCAGATATCTTGGGTCGGTGATTCAGAGGGACGGGGATGTCACCCATAATGGGGGCAATTTTGAGGAAAATTATCCTCCAACCCTCCCCCATTTTTGTCCCTAAAATGGGGGATGAATAGTGTTCCCTCAAATATGGGGTTACACTATTCATGTCCCCCATTACTATTCATCATTATTTTATTATAATTTTATTATTTAATCTTTTAGTTATCTCTTTATTACGCTTAATCATGTTTATGTAATGTTTTTATAATATTAATATTATATCTTAACTTTGGTGTATAATTTTGATAGATTAATTTTCGCGCCTTTATTATTTTTATGTAAAATTATATGTATTTAATTAATCTTGTATCGTAATGATTTCACTTTTATTTGAATTATTAGTTAATCTATAATAGTTGCTTACAAATTATATTAGTTAAAATTTAATGGAATTTTTTTAATTGTGGAAATTATAAATTAATAAAATAAAAGATGAAATTTGTTTAATGGAATTTTAACTAATTTGAAATGAAAGATAATAATATAAATAAAATACAACAACAACAACTACCCAGTATAGTCCCACAAGGTGGGGTCTGGGGAATAAATAATATAAATAAAATAAAAGATGAAATTTGAAATAAAAGATAATAATATAATATAGAAGAGGGAGAAAGAATATAAAAAAGTTTGGGGGAAAAATTAGGGGAATGGTTGGAGTAAGTTGTCAAAAAATGGGAGCAAGGTTGGAGATGGCCTTATGGTAGTTACTGTTTGATATTATTACATGTCATGTTATGTATAATTCTTATGTTTAGATAACTATTTTCGCAATTTTTGCCGAAATTACTAATGCTCTTTTGTTTCTGTTTTTGTTGTTGCTTCCCTTTTCCTTCTCTGAGCCGAGGGTCGATTGGAAATAGCCTCTCTGTCCTTTCGGGTAGGGGTAAGACCTGTCTACATATTACCCTCCCCATACTCCACCTTGTGGGACTATACTGGGTAGTTGTTGTTGTTGTTGTTATTGGAGAAAAAGAGGAACAAAACACATCAAGCATCTTCCAGCAATTAAAAGCCATTCATAGATATTCTTACATTTTCTTTCATCAAAGAAGCTACAGATGTTGATTTAGAGACGTCCCAAATACGGCAAGGGCCGCTTCCAACAGATACAAGAAATTTTCCATCTGGGCTGCAATACAACCAAAAGCATTTGAGTCGAAATTACTCTACCATAAAACATATTGCTTGTAGTGCTTAAAGCAAATGCCCTGGAAAATGCTATGAACCTGAAGTCTAGATCCTTCACAGAAGCATGAGCATTAGCCTCATCAAGACTAATTTCCATGCCCGGCCACTTGAAAACCCTCAACTTGCCATCCTGTACTGCACCAAAATTCAATAATCAATAAAATTATGATTTACCTGCACAAACAAGCTCATGCAGTTCCATATTTCACTCTTTAAAAAGGATAACAAGAAGAAAGAAGCAGATGCTGAATGAAAGAAGAAGAGGCCCAGGCCTCTCCCTCCTTGATCTAACAAAATCAAACAACCACACCTCAATTTGAAACTCGATACAACGAATATTCTCCAAAATAAAACTTGACAAAACAAATGGAACCTTTGGGAATTCTTCTCAAAAAAACATGGAACGTTTAGGGATAGAATGAAGGTTGCGGAGATGAGGATGCTCAGATGGATGTGCGGGCACACTATGTTAGATAAGATTAAGAATGAAGTTATTCGGGATAAGGCGGGGGTGGCCCCAGTGGATGAGAAGATGCGGGAAGCGACGCTCAGGTGGTTCGGGCATGCACTGAGGAGAAGCCCTGATTCCCCGGTGAGGAGTTATGAGCGACTGGTGGTGGCTGGCTCGAGTCGAGGTAGAGGGAGGCCTAAGAAGTACTGGGGAGAGGTGATTGAGCAGGACATGGCAAGAATGCGGATTTCCGAGGACATGACCCTTGATAGGAGATTTTGGAGGTCTAGTATCAAGGTTGTAGGATACGGGCTTCTAGGCAAGGCTTGGTAGGGGCTAGGTGGGGTTTGGGAGGGCTCTACATAGATGACTTGCGTATTGTATTGTGCCCCTCAGGGTAGTTACTGGTCGATATTATTGCATGCTTTTTAATTTATGGTCTATGTTAGATAATTATTGTTGCGATTTATGGTCTATGTTAGATAAGTATTCTGCTAGAGTTACTAATGCTCTTTTGTTTTTCTTTTCTTTTCTTTTTCCTGAGCCGAGGGTCGATTGGAAACAGCCTCTTTGCCCTTTCGGGTAGGGGTAAGGCATGTGTACGTACTACCTTCCCCAGACCCCACTTTGTCGGACTACACTGGGTAGTTGTTGTTGTTGTTGTTGTTTGGAGATAGGATGACAGCCTGTTCAGAATGATTGTGTTACCCAGATTACACCAAAAAGCCAAGTTGCTAAAGTTAAGGCACAGAGGAAGAAAACACTATTTTCTAATTAGAGCAATAGAACAAATAGAGAAGAACAAATTGTATATCTGCTTTGTAGTTTAAACTAGTGAAATTTTTTACTCGTTAACCTCCCCAACTACTTGGTATCTCAGCATAGCTGATTGATCGTTGGTTAATTTCCTGGTTAACCTGCTCCTTAACCGTCGATGTACGGCAGCAGCAGACAGCTCAAAACCACCGAGTATTATGATCATAACTGTTCGACAGGCTCATTTTACAGCCAGATGAACATGATTTTGAATATCCATCACACATAAGCCAATACATTACTGGCAGTAAGATAGTCATGGAAGGCATGATGTATTTACTTGGTCACACCCACAAAGATGGCTAATTTTTTCTGTCAATTCCCGGAGTTCTTTTGTGAATTACAAAGAGTCAAAAAGAAGCAGCAAGCACAGAACCAGGGAGAGGTGGGAAAAGACTAGCATGAAAGTTCATACTTCTTGGTAGAAATCTATTCCCTTCTTTAGTTATCTATTTAGCATCTAAAGCCTTCTCCTTAAGAAGTTCTCAGAAAATTCTAAAATGGAAAAGGACTTGTTTAAAGTTTATCTTTTTTACTCTGCAACTAATTACCTTCTGCAATTCACTATTTCTGAAAGACTTAGGTTTTCTTACATTTTTCTTACAATAAAGATTTAAAATCCGAAAAAGAGAAAGCCAAATGAATTCAAAAGGTGAAGTAAAATGTAGGATCCATAAAGCGGGTCAAAACATAGCTAGTAGATATTCTCAGCTAAGACTGTTGATACATTTATGGCTTAAAGACTTTTACTCCCTCCTCTTATGCATAGAATTTAAGTTAGCCCTTTCTTTAATGAAATTTTTTACTTCATCAAAAAAAAATATCTAACTTGTGGGGCAGGACGGAGTTTCAGACAAGAAAACCAAACCACTAAAAATAGCACTTTCTGCAACCTTTTTTCATGAAGTCACTTTCTGCAACTTTTAAATTTAATGCAGGGAGAACATGTGTATCACGATGCTTTCTTTTGGCAATTAGTGATGTTAAACTAGTGGTGCCATAAACCTGACTCAAACTACCTCCTCCTTTTCCTTTATATCCAGTCTAACTCACGGTATAGAAGAATGTTTAAGCAGGTTAAAATAAACAAAGATTGGCTTTGCTGCCTGCGTTTTTAAAGAACACTTTGTCCAACTTTTACCAGAATATGGGAGGACCAGATATTATAAAATTGGCCTTCTTACAATACACAATGAACATAACAGTAATGCCTTCAAGTTGAACAGTTTTCCTTCAATCGCATGCAACAATCACAATCTCATTTCAAGCTGATATAATGTTAAGGGAAGATATCTACCTCACTGCCGACGGCAAGTAAAGAACCTTCATTATTAAAAGTTAGTGCTAATTGTTGTCCAACATCTTGCAATGGCTCAAGTACTCTCTCAGATGATCTTAGACCCAGTGAAAGATTATCAGCTCTCTGAATATCCCAGTCAAACCATCTGCACAAGAAGCACATTGATTAGATGTTTAATCAAGCTGCTAGCAAAAAGTACCAGCAGAAGTTCCAATTTCAAATACTGCAAGTGGTACTGTGGACTATGTTTGCAAGAGTAACCAACCAGAGAGTGGATTCAAAAAATGCAAAAATGAACAATTTTAAAAAGTAGTAGACATGATGTCATCCGGCAAGTGATCAAAACGATGTCAAGTGATGACTTTGGCCTTATCTATATAAGCCACTAACTATATCTTCTAAGGGCAAGTGTATGCTTTGGTGATTTTATGCATCAGCCTGTGCCACCACTCACAAGTCACAAAAGGAGGGCTGAAAAGAAAGAAGAGAATACTTAACATGAATACCCAGCTAAGTACGCTCAAAAGTAAATTCTGTGGCACAACCTTCCTTCAAGTAGATGCATCTTCTTACAAGTACCAAATGCGTTTAACACAATTTACAAGAAAATTTCACCTGCAGCTTTTTGGCATTGAACATATCAGACCATCTCCACCAGGGTGGATGGCCATCCTATAGGGCAGATCACCACCAGTTCCTTCCTTTGCCACCTTCAACAAAAAACACATATTTTAAGTCAGTGATCCAAATCCAGAAAGGTGAGGCTATATCGGTTTCTGTAATCTCCCAGGTTACATGTAATGTATCAAGGTTTATGCACATCTGGATATAAGCAGAAGGAGGCTCTGAAGATTAGCAAATCTGATTTCTATAGTCAACCTCCAAGTCTGCTCATCCTTCAGCAAGCAAGAGTTAGGCTTTGCCGGCAGTTTGACTGGGCACAATAAGATATTCAATTTGGCTCATGTACTATACTAGTGGTAGTTGAAGAAAATAGTAAAGTAATGACTGAAAGTAAGTTTCAATTAAAAGAGATCATCAATTCAAAGTTTAAATTTAAATAATCTAATTGATTTGAATTCATGGAAACTGTGATTTTTGTGAAAGTTGGATAGAAATAGATACGTATCAAATATTTTGGACCGTCTCAATAAAAACAGTATCATATAAATTAAACAGGAGGGAATAACTCATTGAGCCAAATAATGATACATTCTTTTATAACCATGGGGTACGAGCCAGCTTGTGCACTCCTTGACTAATTCCACGGGGTACCTGCTACCTCCCACCAACACAGGAAGCCAAATAATACATGTTCTAAAAGTTCAAGAAATTCGTGTTTTTCTTAATCAAGTAATGTGAGCAATTAAAATGCATCCAGAGGATTCAATGGTTACAGTAACGGAGTATAAAAGGTAGCTCCTGCACAATGAATCTGTGAATACCACTAGTAAGTCAGCGCTAACAGAATCCATGAATTTATCTAGACTATTTACAGTTTCACCTCAATCCAACAAAAAGACTCATTAAACTTCTAGCCTTGAGCGTCTATAAAGGAGAAATGACACCCTCAGAACATGTGAGATCTTTGTTTCTTTCCAAATACACCAAAAATTGCAGGGGGGTAACATTTAACATGTCTGTTTATAGCCATCCAGACATTGCAAAGAAGTTTGTTGATTAATTGATTCCATAAGTTCTATTGTTAAACATCAATCCCCTGGATACAGAGAACTGAACAAAAACAAACAGCTAGTCAACTAAGCTAGTTTTTAATTTAAGAAAAAAGGCTAGTTTTCAATCAGTTTCAGTCAATTTATCTCTTGTAAATGAAGCCATCTGGAATCCACATCACCTATAATTCATATACCTTTAGTTCCTCGAAGATCATACATAACAGGAATCTACTAATGCCAGCCAAACTTAAAATGAGCACAAGATTTGTATTATATGACTGAAAATGTATACAAACAAATATATAAAGAACAATTCAATTTGCATAAAAGCTCTGGACATTGAATCATAAGAAGGAAAAGTTTATGGCTTACAGGTTCATCAGAGAGAACATTGGAATCAAAATCGAACTGAGCTACAACGAGCGCGTTACGAATTCCGCTATTCCCTTCTCCACCTCCTCCGGCAAGGACTACATAGTTTCCCAGCGCCGGAGCTGATGACTTGTCGCCATCGTCCTTTTCATCATCGGCCGGCGGTTCGACGGCAGATCTGAGGGCGCTCGACGGAACCCAACCGGCACCGTAGATAGGGACGCCGTAGTTCTTGCAATTCGCAGAATTGTCCATTTTCCGTCAATTTGATCTCAGCGTATGGGGATGTGTAATAAGGTATTTGATTTTCTTACAGTCAAGTGGTGAGCGTTTTCAGTAGAGCCTGTTTGGTCAGACTATAAAACCGGTTAAAAGAGCAGAGCCGGTTCTTTCCGGTTTAGAAAATATATGAATTGCATGTTAAAATTAAGGTTAATATATTCTTTTATGCTGAATTAATTGCATTGCTAGAATGCTAGTTGAAAAGTATTATATAAAATATGTATGTTATTATTTTTTAGAACAGTTAAAAATATAATTTTTTTTGCTTTTATAATATACAATAAATCAAATAGTTTATATAAGGTGTAAAATTCGTGATTAAATTATCTTTTCTCCTGTTTTTTTTTTAAGTTACAACTTATGAACTACCATTGTTTGTTATCATATAAAAGATTAACAGGCTCATTCATGATAATAGGTATAATACAATTATCATTATATTGATAAAAGAGAGCAAGAAAGAAGAATTAGATATTATTTTATGCTAAAATACTTTTATATTAATTGATGAATGACCATATAATTATGTGTTGATTAGACTTTGCGAGATTCTTAATATGTGTAATGATCTTTATAAATGTATCTTTTTATTTAAAAATTATTATTTTACTCTTAATAGTTTACTTTTAAAATTACAAAAATATTACTCGCTCTGTTTTAATTTAGATGAAACTAGTTTGACTTCATATGACATTTATATAATTATAAAAACTTCCTATTAAGATAAAATGAAGAGACTAAAATTGACTTATTTTTAAATTAAAAAATATTATTTATTTTAAAACACGCAATATAATTTAAAATGAAGGAAGTACTACGTTATATTTAAGATCATAAATTGAAACTCCACACTTAGTAAAAAAATATTTGGTTTTGGGCAAAATAAACTTTATTGGGGACAAGGAGAAGGCGCACAAAATAATTAGAGGACGAGCTGGTTATTCCCTTCACAAATCTATTGCCGCCGCCATATTGTCCACTGTTATTCCCAAATCTCAATTTATCCTCACCTTTCCTCTCGTCGTAGTTTCCAGGAAAAGTAAAAAAAAAAACTCAAAAATTCTCTCAATTTCTTCCCAAATTTCAATTTTTTCTTCCCAACCATGTTGTTATCGCCGGGCCACTCCCCCCGCCACCTTTCAACACCGTCTGTCACCGAGCAAAACCCTAATTCAACCCTTATCACCACCACCAACAACAATTCATCTTCAACAGTACCAATCAACAAACACCGTAACAAAGTACTAGACGAAGACACCTACGTGGCTGCAATAGAGAAAATAATCGAGCGCGATTTCTTCCCGGATATTCCAAAGCTTCGTGATCGGCTCGATTGGCTGGAAGCGGTTCGCACAGGAGACCCGGTTCAAATCCGAGATGCTCAGTTAAAAATCATCGAGCGAAGGGCAGGTAAAGCTATTGGATCGAACACTGGAGGTAAATTTCGAACCCGCGGTTCAACTTCCTTTCGAAATTCCACTACCCCCTTTGATGATCCTTATAAAACCCCGACCCCTAGTGTAGTTAAGGATAATAATTTGTCTAGTGCTAGTGATAATGCTGAGGGTGATGGTGAGGTGGATGTAGAGGTGTCATTGACGTTAGATGAGTTTTTTAGGAGGTATACAAGTGAGGACAATGAGAGTTTTTCGAAGATAATTGAGAAAGTTAATAGAAAAAGGAAGGAGAAATATGGGTTTTTGTTGGAAGGTGAAAAAGGGGAGGATGTTATGTTGATTGAGGATTCTAAGAGGGCCAAGGTAGTTACTGATGGATATGGGACGTCTGATCAGCCAGTGGCTACATTGGAAGGGTGGAAATATTGTGCTAAGAATTTGCTGATGTATCATCCGGCTGATAATGGGGAGGTAGCCTTGACCGAAGAGGAAAGATCTGAGAGGCTCAAGGGATTGACAAAAGAGATTAGTAAGGTGAATACGAGGTTTCATGGTAAAATGATGGAGTCTCAGCCTAAAGAGGACGAGACAGTGGCTGTGCTTTATACGCCCGTTCATGGGGCGACTCCTGTTTATTTTCATGATAGAGGTGAGGATAAGTTGAAGAGGTATGATTTGGAAGATCTGCGGAAAACCCCAAATCAGTTCTTTGTTGAGTCGGGAAAGAAGGCTGAGAATGGATATAGTTTTGTTAAGACTCCTTCGCCCATGCCTGGTGCGGATGAATCTCCGTTTATAACATGGGGAGAAATTGAAGGAACACCTCTAAGGCTGGAGCAGGAGGACACACCCATTGATATTGGTGGAAGAGGTGAAGGCCCTCAATATAAGATACCAATGCCACCCTCTAGAGATATGAAGGCTCATTCTTTATCTCGTGAGGCTGCTCGTAAGTTGAGGGAGAGGTCAAAGATGTTTCAGAAACCACCATTACCTTCACCAGTTAGAGGAGGGAGTGCTAGTCCAAGTGCACGCACTCTTTCACCTGCTGCACAGAAGTTTATGCGAAAGGCAATCGCCAAGTCTTCTCACACTTTAGATGAGTCTCTTCGAGCAAGTTACCGTGGTGCAAGTCCTGGATTGAGTACTCCTAAAACTGGTAGGAGTTTGTCAAGGTTAGGAAGAGAAGGTAGTGCAGATTCCAGGTCACCATCTGTAAGAGAGGGCTCTAATCCTCCTTGGTAATTGTATGTCAGCAATGTTTTATTGATGACTACCTTTTAATTGTAATAATTCTTGTCTTCTACACCTGAACTTTACTTAATATTGTCTTTGCATCAGTTGATGTCTGTAAATGTTGAAATCTTGAATGTGCTAGTTTCGATTATATGTCGTGACCTTTTTCTTGTTCTGCTTATAAAAATTTACTCATCATGGACTGAGAGCTTTAGTTTTGTCAAGTAAGTTGAGCTATTCCCTTACGGGAAAGCTTCTTATCCATTTGAACTCTATTTTAAAGCAATGGAAATCCCGGAAACAGCTTCTCTATCCCTCCGGGGTCCAGACCTTGCTAGTGGGATTCTATTGGGTTGTTGTTGTTGTTGTTTAAAGCAGCGGAAATTCTTGGTGGCAAACTGATGTTTTTTCAATTTCAGCTATTTTGATTCTATAGTAGCTTACCTGCTTCGTGTTGGTGTTTCTTCACACCTTTGTTATTTATAGAGCCGTAATTATAATCATGACCAAGTAGCACCAAGACATATATTTGACAGTCTTTTTTTCCCCCAGAAGGTAAGGTATTTATAATTATTAATAAGAACCAGTACTAAGAATGTGCTGTGATAAAAGATTATTGTATTACCAAGAGATTTTAAGAGGTTCTTCCTCCCGAGTAGGAGAATGACTTTACCAGTTAGAAGTGAAAAGTAGTAGAGTAATCAGTTGTATTCATGTGATTTTTTCATGTGATATACTGTTGAAAAAAGAACAAGCTATTATGATGATCCAAATATTTCTCTGCTCATACTGTTAATTTTCTCATGGTAAATTTGCATGCTATATACTGATATGGTAAGAGTGATATATCCTCTTGGTCTTTTGCTCATCATAATCAAATTCTACCAATGTAATATTATGAAAGATTCATGATCATTGCACCTTGTAGTGCTTGTGAATATTGTTGACATTGTTTGGGCGATGAAGCATAAAGGGATATCAAACGAACAGTCAACTCAGTCCCCTTTATTTGCATAGAGTAAAGGATGTTGAATCCCCTGACATCTTATCCGAAGACTCTGGTGCCTATTTAAACTAGAACAGTGTATATGGAGACCAAGTTCTTTTGTAAGGCCAACTATGGTTCTTTTTAATTGAATGAGAAAAAAAATAGTTAGAAGCCTCATAGATATTGGGTTTTGGGATTTCACTGGTGCCAGCTCTTCCGGAGACAATAGGTTATAGTATTTGTTTTGTCAGAGCAGTTCTGCTCACTTTCCTCCTTGCCTCTTTTGAATTTGTTAGCAGAATTGTTCTCTTCATGCTATAATATGCAGTGGTTGGACAACTTTTTTGGTTGTTTTATGTTGTAAGGTGTCATATAGGAGAAGATACAATGGTTTAAATGGCTGATAAAGGTGAGAATTCCACAACTGCAATCCAGATTCTGTCACAATTTCATAACTGCAATCCAGATTCTGTCACAATTTCATAACTGCAATCTGGATTATCTGATTTCCTTTTTAGAATTTGATGAAGTGAAAAATACGTTTGTAGAATATTCATATTGAGGTAGTTTACTGAAATTGGAACTTAAATTTTGGGTAATCAACATTACAATTATTTACAAGGCATGATATAAACTGCATTCTTAAAGAGTGAAGGCAGAACAGAGTAACATCATTGTGATTTGTCCAAGGGCAGCATACTGCTATTTCAAGTTTGATTACTAAGGAGTCGTTTGGCAGAATATATTAGTGAAAATAATAAATCTATTAGCTTTGATACTATTAATCCCTTGTTTGGTATTCCCTCCTGTTCACTTTTAATTGAATTTCACACTGTCTTAAGTAACTCACATTTTAACATTAATTAACAATAAAATTGACCAAATTAATCTTTACTGTCTCTTTAATTTGTTCACTGGGAATATAATATTCTAAAGACTCTTTATTCCAGGGACAACTTTGGAAAAAAGAGGTTAATTAGTTGATATCTGAAAAGATTAAATATTATGGAACACAAAAAAGACTAAAAAATCAATTAATGTGGATAGGGAGTAGTGTTTTTTACCTTATGTATAACTAATGCTTATATTAGTTCTACTCCCCATAAGTGGTATTCTTATAAGTAATAAATGACATTAGCAAAACCATGATTTTTTAATACATGAATAGGCATGTATAGGGACAAAACGGCCAAAATTTTGCCCGAATCCTTTCCAAAGTGTAGAGGGTATTTTTGTTAACAAATTATTTTTTTACAAAAATTATGCAATGCATATTATTATTAATACACCAATAATATTCCAGCAATGCTAGTACTCTCTTTAGTACTATTCTTATATCCCTAACAAACATACTCCTAAACAATTTTATAAAACTATGATTTAATATATCATATTTTAATAAATTTTAGTTGCTATTTTATCTCTAATACTGTTTGCAGAAATATAATAGAGTTTATATAATTGAAGGATACACATCATATGGTAATTAAATAAATAATTTATTTTCTATTTTATTTTTATTAAATTAGCAAGTACTTTATACTAAATATTTACTAATGAAAGTTTTTATGAACTTGACATTGGCTTAATATTTTGTCACTATTTTTCTATAATACAACATAAAAGTATATATTTTTTTCCAATGAAAATGTTTTTAATATTTTATGTATAAAATTCTTTCATTGTCTAAATTTATCAATATTTTTTTTTTGGCTAATACTTACGTACCTCTTAATTTTATTATTAGTCTTATAATAAGCGCGTTGCGCGTGTTTCTTATGTCATCGAGTAAATTCTTTTACAAATAATATATATATTATTTAAAAGTATGTTTGAGCTATAAAATAAGCGAAAGTAATATCAGTTAAAACTGATTTTCTTGATTAAAAGTAAACTATAACAATTTACAAGTAGAATAAGAAGCTAACCTTGGCCCTATACGTCAATCACTAATTGACCGACTACCTCCATGTATGGCAGGACCTAGGCTTACGTAATCTAAAAAAATAGCGGAACACGTAAAGTCATGTCACGACCTGAATTTTTCACTATCGGTATTGTAACGACGCCTACTCGTGATAGCTAGTCAAGCTAATTTACTCATCATTTTTATTAGCAAAACCATTCTGTTGTCAATTTAATAGCATAAACAATAATAATAACAATAACTGCAGAAGTCTAATTTTTATAAGTCTGAAATAAATACGAAATACTTAATAACATCCTCTACCCAAGATTTGGTGTCACATACTCACGAACCACTAAGAATAAACTACATATAAAGGTCTGAAAGAAATATAACAGATGTCTGTCTCGAAACAATGAGACCACAGTATAAATGAAAAGCATAAGAAGAGACGTCGGGCCTGCGGACACCTGCAAGGCTACCATAGTCTCGTGATAATAAGATCCTACTATCGAACTATTG
The DNA here is from genome assembly GCA_032618575.1 of Nicotiana noctiflora. Lineage (NCBI taxonomy): Eukaryota > Viridiplantae > Streptophyta > Magnoliopsida > Solanales > Solanaceae > Nicotiana > Nicotiana noctiflora. The sequence goes on from JASVEL010010097.1 coordinate 151,281, forward strand.
TTGTTGCTGCTCAAAATCTGGACCTGTGCAAAAACGCACAGAAGTATAGTAGCAGCACAACCGACCCCATGTGCTGGTAAGTGCCTAGCCTAACCCCGACGAAGTAGTGACGAGGCTAGACTGACACCACATAAACCTGTGTAGTTATCAAATATACAGCGGAAAATCGAATATCAAGAAATCAACAACATGGGAGGGGGAACATGCTGCTGGGCAACACAAATAAATAGTAATCCAAAGTAACAACCAAAAACAGCTTAATTCCACAATGAAATAAGAAATAATTATTGAGACATAACCACATATGTCAACAACTGCTGCGGCGTGCAACCCGTTCCATAATTACCATTCTTACAGCGTGCAACCCGCTCCACATATCACTGTTGCGGCGTGCAACCCGACCCACATTATTTATCATTTATCATTGTTGCGGCGTGTAACCCGCTCTTCAATATTATTTAACCGTCTGAGTCCCCAAGCAACAGTCAAAATCAAGGGACACACATCAACAAATACATAGCAAACATCCCGACAAGGGAGTACAATTAACAGTTCAATCATCCCGGTAAGGGAGTACAATTAACCGTTCAATCAACCCGGCAAAGGAGCACAATTAATAGTTCAATCATTCCGACAATGGAGAATACACATTAAATACTTATGTCCCGGCAAGGGAATAATCAACAACGTTTCCTTTTTCTTTACTTTACTCATCTTATAATTCACTTTACTATTCTGAGCCAACGCTCCAAAGAATTAATGATCATTTACTGTTCACATGTTATTCACAGTGTATAGACATTGTTCACATGTTATTCACAGTGTATAGACATTCTCCAATAACATGGAATTCACATTATAAGGACTCACGATCATGCTAGACACCAATGTATGGATACTCGTCACCATGCCTATACATCATACTCGATCACATAGCAATTAGCAACAAGACTCAACTCTTATTCCCTCAAGCTAGGGTTAGACCAAACACTTACCTCAAAGCCTTGAAGTCCGCTTAACCTTCAACTATTGCTTTACCTCGTGATTCAACCTCCAATTCGCTCGAATCTAATCACAATTTGTTCAATTACTTTAATAAATACTATATGAATTGGTTGGAATGCATAAAAATGGTTTTCCCAAGTTTTACTCAAAAATTCCCATAATGCCCCCGAGCCCACATGGTCGAAACTCGAGTTTCGGACCAGAACTCAATCACCCATAACCCCACGAATCCAAAGATATAATTTGTTTTAAGATTCGACCCCAAATTGGGGTTGAATTACCCAAAATTCTCAAAACCCATAATTTCTACCTTAAACTTCATGATTTATGGCTAGGATTTCAGTAATTAATGAAGAAAATTAAAAGAAATAAGTGGAACAATGCTTACCCAAGAAGTTTTGACGAATGGGAGCTTCAACGGACGCCTAAGTGCTTGGAGAAGAAAGGGTTTTGGGTAAAAATATAAAATCCCGTCACTGGTTTTGTTTTTAACTTAAAAATTTGCTGGGCAAAAATGTTCATCGCGTTCGCGACAACCCTAACGCGTTTGCGATGAAGGAAGACAGGTAAGCATCGCGTTCGCGTGCAAGAGGATGCGAACGCGAAGAGGAAAAGGCTGGGAGTCCAGAACTTGGTCTACGCGAACGCGTGGACTCTAACACGAAAGCGAGGAAGGGAGGGACCATAACTACACGAACGCGTGAATTAGTACGCGGACGCAAAGAAGGCGAAACTGAAGTTACGCGAACGTGGGAATAGGTTCACGAACACATAGAAGGGAACCAGGCCAGCATCGCGATTGCGTGAGGGCGACCGCGAACGCGAAGAACAACCTGGGCTGCAGCAACTGAAGAAAAAACCTGCTATGTTTTGAAGTAAAACCCAACCCGACACACCTCTGAAACTCACCCGAGCCCTCGGGGCTCCAAACTAAATATGTACACTGACTCAAAAATATCATACGAACTTTCTCGAGCGATCAAATCGCTAAAATAACATGATATTTAACGAATTAAACCCCAAGATTATCAATTTTCGTTTCAAAGTTCATTAACCTTAACTTAGCTATTTAGGTCCGAAACACGTCAAACGACGTCCGTTTTCAACTAAACTTTATAGGAAGCACTTAAACAATATATAAGACTTGTACCGGGCGTCGGAACCAAAATACGAGCCCGATACCATATTCTTTTAATTAATTTTCATTCTCATTTTTCTTAATAATTTCAGAAAAATAATTTAACAGAAAAATTCTTTTACTCAGGTTCTAGACCTAGGATTTCAACTCCGGGCATATGCCCGAGTCCCATATTTTTCTATGGACCTTCCGGGACAGTTGATGGGCTGCTACTTTCGGGTCCAAGCCAGGCATCTCTTTGTAACTCCAAGCGAAGACATCCCTAAACTCCTTGAGTAACTCAATATAAGCGATCTCTTCATTATCTTCTAGTAAAGCACTTAGGTCGGTGGGTCTTGGTTCATCATCGTTGACAATGCTAACTTCTTTTAAGGCATCAATTATCATTTTCACTCCTTCTTCAAGTTCGGGTGGAGCGTCTTTCTCCTCTTCATCTTCTTGAGGGTCCCCATCATTGAAGGATATGTGAAAACATGGTGAAACATCCTCCAATTAAGCATTATCCTCCATTGAAGATGGAATATCATTCTCGCCTTGTACAGTAACATGATACGAAGAACCCATGCTTTCTTCATATTCATCACACTCCTTAGTGTAGACCACAGTATATGGCTTTACCTTTAGTACTTCTTTACATTAAACAACAAGTTTTGTTTGTCGCCTCATTCTAGAAGAAACCAAACTTTGGAAATCCTTAGAGATTTTTTGGATTTTGGGCGAGCTGAGTGTTCTTACGTTTTGAAAATTTGTCTGGAACTTGTTCCCCTTCTTTAATGGACCCAATCTTTCAAACACGGATGTCCTCCTGTGATTTTCCAAGTTGATCAGATTCTACACTCGAGAAGGTCAATTTGTGAGGAACTCGAAAAATACCCAAAAATACAAAGTTGGCAAAACCCGAGACCCGGGGCCGCTTCTTAAAAAATTATAAAATTCACATCACCGGATTCCTCGTCTCTCCACGAGTCCTTATATATAAAGTTCATCAATATCGGAGTTCAAATGGGCCATCAAATCCCAAATATACATTTCAAAAATCAAGCCCTAGCTTCTTCAATTTTTTTTTTTACCCAAATTTCAGAGAATAAAGGATGAATCTTCAATTAAATGGTGTTTCTAGGCCACGAGACTTACCTCCAATCACTTTCGATCGAAATCTCCTTTAAAATCTATCAACAAGCTCTCAAGGTGGTGTTAAAATGGTGGAAAAGTGATGGGTTCGCGACTGAAATGTCCTTAAAAATCATTCTGTCCAGTTGAACACCCCTTCATCACGAACGTGATGCCATCTCGCTTCCGCGATGGCCAAAAATGCACTGGGCCAATTTCCTTCATCGCGAACGAGTGCCAAGGACGCGAACGCGAAGCACAAATGAGGACCCCCAACATTTCCTTTTCGCGAACGCGACCTCCCTTCGCGAACGGGAAGGCCAAAATTACTGGCTTTCCCATTCCCCCTACATGTTCGCAACACATCCATGCGAACGCGAAGAACAATCATCTACAACACCAACAGTTGAAAAAACAGGAGTCCTCAATGTCCAAAAATAGCCCGATTAACCATCCGAAATCACCCCGAGGCCCCCGGAACCTCAACCAAAAATACCAACCTACTCCAAAATATCATACGAACTTGTTCCAATCATCAAAACATGTCAAAAAGTGCTAAAACTATTAAAACACATCGGATTCAATCCTAGTTTTCATCAAAACTTCCGAAATGCGCATTCAATCAAAAACCTAACCAAACAACGTTCGAATGACCTGAAAATTTGCACACATATCCAAAATAAACTAACAAAGCTACTAAAACTCTCGGAATTCCATTTCGACCCTAGGATCAAAATCTCACCTATCAACCGAAATCCGTCAAAATTCAATCTTCGCCAATTCAAGCCTAATTCTACACCGGACCTCCAAATTCAATTCTGGTCGCACTCCTAAGTCACAAATCACCCCTAAAGCTAAACAAACCACCGGAATTCACATGCGAACCCTCTAACTAAATAGTCAATATTCGGTTGACTTTTCCACAATACGCTTCCTTCTAAGAGGCTAAGTGCCTCATTTTCAGCTAATACCAATCCAACTCTATCCGGTCAACTCAAACACTGATATTAAATCATGGAGGGACATAATATAGGGGAAAAGGGGCGGTTACTCACGTGAAAATGGGCAGGGTCATCACACACACACACACACACACATATATATATATATATATATATATATATATATATATACACACACACACACACACACACACATCGACGGGCATAGAGTTCTTACTCCGGTATACAATAAGTGACCTTTTATTTTGGTCTAAAATAAGTGTTCATTTATATAATCAAGAAATAATTCAATTTATTTTTTCAAAATTACCTTATATACATATCCCTAAAAAAGTTTTCTTACTCTTCACATTAAATATTTAATTAAGGATAATTTACTCCTGCTATATAATTTTATATATAATTTAGTATTTTTTTTAATGAACGTGCCTAAAGCAAATTTCTGAGTTAAATGGACCGAAGTAAGTATCCAATAATTGAAATGACATTCGTACTAAATGAGCTGTTCAGTTGACTAAAGGGTCCTATGTTAGGTAATTACCCTTGCACATCACTGAGCTTGAAAATAAATTCACATCTTATCATGTGATTTGCTTTGAAGTCTGCTGAAAGTCATTAGTAACGTTATGATTGCACATCATGTGCCTGAATTAATTAATTTTGATTGCGAATGTGTTCATCAGATGCTTTATTTACTTGTTACGCTAGAAAATATCTTCATGCATTATCCCTTCTCAAGTGTCTTTGATATTATAAAAACTCTTCTTTTCCAGTAAAGGCTAAGTAATTTTAGTTTAATGCTTTATTGGCAGCTCAAAGAAGTTTGGATTTTGAATCCATAGGATACTATGACTAATTTGACATTAGAAAGTAATAGAGCGATGTTGATTATAGCAGAAACTAAGTTGGTCTCCGATGTGTTTGGCTTTGTTAGCAAGTACGAGAGTTCAAAAACATCGTTCAAGAACATGATAGAGACAGATCTTTCGCGGCATAGCAATTTTTTCATACCAACTTAGCTGTCTGACGCTGCTTATTGTCTTCTGCTCCAAGTACATTTATGTAATATAATGATCCCCTGATATCAATTGCGGTATATGTGGCTCTGTTTTATTCCAGTACTTAATAATTTGTGTAACAACACAAATTAATTCCAACAAATGTAAGTGCACCAACCCAAACGAAATTTTAGTGCATAGCACTTTTATTTCAGAAAACTTTTCGTGACTTCCTGCGTAACATACATACACATACTAAATGTTGTACCCATTGTTGCGAACCCATACTAGGCTTTACGTCTACTGATCTAAAATCTTGAATTCGCTTGTACTTGTTAGGTTTTGTGAAAGTACGTGGATGAAAAATGAAAGAGACATCTTTTGAATTGTACTTCTTCATCTTACTTTTTCATTGTCAATAAATTTAGGAGTTCATTATTCAAATGGTCACTGAACTATCTCAAATTATGTCCTAAAGTCACTTATCTTTTGTTTGTAACAACAAAGTCACTGAACTATGCATGTTGTACTCAGAAGGCCACTCAACTAGATTTTTCAAGTTTTAGATTGCCTAATACTTATTATAACCTCTAGATTATAAACATTTATCTTCTTTTTTTTAAAAAAAAAAACTTTTTAATATTCTAATTTTGTACTTTTTTAATTTATATTATGGAGTTACATATAGAATAAATAAATATTATTAATATATTAAAAACAATTATTTAAGTATATATAATGTTGAGCACAGTAGAAAAATTAATTAGAATAATTTGTTAGTAATAATAATTATTGTATTAACAACAAAAATTCAAAAATTTATTTACAAAATTTAGAATGAAAGAAAATAATGTATAATATATATTACATGCACGTAATATAAAAATAGTTATTCAAATAAAGGTATGTTTACAATATACATTATATATTCTTGAAAATTATACTCAATTATATTATTATGTTTCTACCAACTTTTTGACGATACAAAGTTATGCCACCGGAAAGCAGGGGGACTATCTGTATAGGACAGTGACAGATCCATAATTTTAAAGTTATGGGTGCTCACCGATAAAAACTTCAAAGGAGAGAAGAAATAAATTTATTTGTAGGTTCTCACTAAATATTTATTTAAATATTTGTACAATTTCCTATATAAATGTATTAATATGGTCAAAGTTAATGGGTGCTTAAGCACTCACAACTCCCTATGTGCATCCGCTATTGGTATAATGGTAAAATATGCTATGTTAAGTCGTGCACGGAATATATATATATATATAACATAATTGAGATAGTTTTTCAAGTATATATAATGTATATTATAAAATATCTTTATTTAATAATTATTTCCATATTACTTGCATGGAGTATATATTTTACAACCTTTATTTTCTTTCATTCTGAATTGTGTAAATAATCTTTTGAATTTTTGTTGTTAATACTAAAATTATTATTACTAACAAATTATTCTAATTAATTTTTTTACTATGCTCTTATTTTATTATTCTAGCATTATATATTCTTAAATACTTTTTAAAAATTTTTGAATAGTATTTATTTATTCTTTACGTAAGTTCATAATATAAATCAACAGGAAAAAATTATATTATTAAAAAGCTAAAACCCAATAAAAAGAAGATAAATGCTTATAATGGTAAAATAGGTATTTGACAATCCAAAATTTGAAGAATCTAGTTGAGTGACTTTCTGAGTGCAATAAACATAGTTCAGTGACTTTGTTGTTACAAACGAAAGATAAGTGGCTTTAGGAGATAATTTGAGATAGTTCAGTGACCATTTGAGTAATGAACTCTAAATTTAGAGGCTTAGCCTCATTTTTTATACATGGAAAATCTGAAAACTTCTCCCTCTTTTCTACATTGTTGCATTATTTTTTAAATAAATATAAGTGTCAAATGTGATTTGCTCCATTTGTTGAGTTCATCTGAAGTTCTGTGATACTGTTGCCCAATATTATGGATTACTTCCTCCCATGGTAGAATGAAAAAAACTATTTGTAATACTGACAATCGAAATTACAGAACTTTAGCGAATTAAAGTACAAACGGAGCAAACCACACTTGACACTTAGCTTATTTGGAAAAATAAGGCAACAAAATTAAGTGCCTCAATGTATGAGGTTGTGACCATTGATATTGGTAGTTGCTTGTCTTGGAGATTCAGTGAATGCGAAGTTTTTGGGCACGGGTTGGGCATGATATCAACTAGTATTATTAGTTTGCTTTCTGCATTCTGTACGGTGACAGCAAACATGCCACGGATATGCAGTGTTGATATTTTTCTTGAAGATATTGGAGCCTTCAATTAGCAGCCATTGACTCCTTTCCGACTTTTAGATTCTATTAATTGTTTTCACATGCTTGAGCTTCTTTTCCTACTTGCAAAATGCAAATCATATAAAATTGTAATATCAAACTGCAACTTCAATCTAGATCATGCACTAAACTAACTCCAATATAAAATAAGAAAAAAGATAGCTCGGTGCACTAACTATGTGCGGGGTCCGGAAAAGGGACGGATCATATATAAGGGTTTATTGTATGTATCTTTACTCTACATTTGTGCAAGATATTATTTCCATGGCTCGAACCCGTGACCTCTTGATCATATGACAATAACTTTACCAATTACGCCAAGGCTTCCCTTCGTTCTGAAATAAGTATTATAAAAAACCTTAATTGATCCATCTGTCTTGAATGATCAAAGTAAAACTTTTATTTCCTTCTTGAATAAAATTAAAAAAGACAGCTCAATGCATGAAGTATCATGTATTCATGCAAGGTTCACGGAAATAGCTCACCTTAATGGGTATAATGTAGGCAGCTTATCCTAATTCATAATGCAAGTATTAGTGACTGATCTCACAGGTCAAGCTCGAAACCTATAGATCACACGAAAATAACTTTATCATTGCTCCAAGGTTCCAATTCAATATTATTATTCGTATATTATTTGTTTACCGTGAAAATGGTAATAATAATTAAATTTAATTATGAGATTCTAAAAATACGTGATCTATTTTTATGCTGGTTGTTAAGCAGTTGATGTTATATGTGAAAAACTTAGAAAGAAGATAAGAGCTTGAAGATGAGATATTAATCAACCCAAAATACGGTCGGTCGAGGGCTTGCGGCTGCTTATTCGGGGCCTCGAGGTCAAGTTAAACGCTTGGCTGGGAGCTATCGAGGGTAGTCGATGGGCGACTAATAGTTATAGTGAGATCAATGACGGCTCTTTATAGCCAATAATAAGCAATAAATGAATAACAATAAATAAAATATAATGAATGTAAGCAATAAATAAAGCAATGAACTCAGGAGAATATGTTAGAGGGCAGAGAGAATGTTCTCATGTACTTTGATGTGAAGCAACGGTTCCTTACAAAATAACAAGGATCCTTTATATATATGAGAAAAATCCCGACATAGTACATAATGCATTAATTACAAAGAAATGGAGATGAGACAACTAGATGACGCCCTGATTCGGGTTTAGAGTAGCCCACTAGACTTTGTCATCCCTAGCTGTGTGCCTTGGGAACTCCCTATTTCTACCAACTAGGGTCAACATAGTCCCAAGGTCGAGCGTCGACAAACCTCGAGGGAGGAAACTCGATTGTAGCCTCAAGCCTTCGAGATGATCTTTTGAGGTGTCTCGATGACTGTTTGACTTAAAATGTTATCGAACAATATTTAAGCAAATCAATCAATATACAAGATGGGGTAAATCATAGACAGCCGTAGTTAATACCAAATCAAGAATTAAAGAAACGAGACAGTATAATCAATAGATATAACATTCAAAAGACTTTATTGAATATGAAAACTGGTCCTGCCTTTCTTCGAAAATGTTCAGGGAATTGTAGTTTGTTTCTCATCCTCCAAATCGGTCATGCCTCTCCTCGGAAAGATTCAGGGAGTTGTAGTTTGTTTTTCAACCTCTAGAGTTTTTCTTTGAAATGAGGGATATTGTGATGTCTTTTTGGTAGGGAGAGAATGGAGAGGCCTCCCTGATCTGGCTCTTCTCTTCCCTATATATAGTTGAAGGCCCCTTCGTACCCTATCTTGGTCGGCGAGGTCGAAGGAGTGACGCTCCCCTCATGGAGGCGGGGGGAGGGGTGCATCTAACCTCGATGCTTGCTTTGTAACTAGTATGGGTTGGACAAGGTTGAGTTGGATAGTCATTACTTTAAGGAGTAGACACTCGGGATGGGGTCGGCCTTGCAATGGTCAAATGGTCATATTTCTGACCAATACAGCTAGTCCCTCCCTTCGTCGGGGTTGTACCCTATCGACCCCGACGGGCGGATTATGTTGGCGATGTAGTCATATTAAGAGTCTGGTTTGTATACCATTCCTTAGTTGTGCCATGAGTTTCAAAACAACATAGAGGGTTTTCATCGATACCTTTATACCGGTGTAACAGTTTTGAAGACAAAATGACGGTTAATAAATGGAGCGTCGCTTCATGCGAACAGTCATAATGAAGCATAACAGTGATGATGGCGCATAAAAGTCATAATGGCACATGTTCCTGAGGAGCCGAATTTTTGCGATTGGTTAGATTCTAATTGTGATCGTTGGTTTTCGCGCTCGGGGAATTCGTGCCCTATAAATTGGTTAAACCTTGCACTTTGTCTTTCACACTTTCATTTTGCCCGTTCTCGAGAGGATTTTCGGAATATTCATCCCTTGATCAATCAGAGCTCTTTCTTTGCCTCTTCTCTCATAATCTTCTTCTAGTTTTCTTATCTTCCTGATAAAGCTCCTTCCTTCTCCTCTATATTAACAATGGCGAGAATTTCTTCTCACGATAATCTTCAACTCATCCATACGGCGGTTGAGGATCATGCTCCGGCGGATGGGAACTTAGACCTGGTAGAGAACGAAGAGGTTCCATCAGTGGATGAGATTTTGTTTCGTGTAGGGAGGGTGGTGGAAGACTTCAACGTCGATGGTGGTAGGGAGCATTCAAATATTAAATCCCATATGGGGGAGGCTGGGATAAAGGCGCTGAGAGAACGATGGGGCATCCCCAGCTACGTCGAGATAATGCCCACCTAGAAAAATGACAGGGTGTAGATAGACCGCCCTGGGTACTGCTCGTTCTACGCCTATCCCTTCCTTGTGGAGTACATATTTCCACTTCTGATGTTAGTGGTTGGCTTCTGTCGTTACTACGAGGTATGCCCCTGCCCAAATTTCTTCGTACTTGTATAAGTTCTTCCTCACGTTCATCAAATACACGGAGCTATCAGGTCGTGAGGTTATCCTGAGGCATATGCTTAGCTTGTTCACCCCCCAAAAGATCCGGGGCACTATGATCGACGCAAGTCCTCATGGGTCAAGAGGGTTGGTGGTCGGTATGGACGAACCAACCGTCACTTTGCTGATAATTTCTTCTTCGTGCGGACTGAACAACTCGTGGCGGACCCGACTGGCTTTCCAACGGTATAGAATTTTGCCCATATGTATCTGCCTTCGGATGTCGAAATTTGTTTTGGTCTTAATCCCTTTATGTCTTATGTTACGGGCAGACTTATTTATGATGTTTTGCAGCCGAGAAGGTACCGTCGCCCCCCTTGGAGGGGATTCAAGAATGGGTCGAGGTTGTCCTGCCCCACACAGTGGAGATTCGTACGTGGGCGTCATTCCATCTGAAGTTCGGTCGCAGGCCACTTACAGGTGAGATTGCCTCCTTACTTTCCGACCTCTTTTGTTTGTTTCTTATTTTCTGAGCTTTCATTCGCTGTGATTAGGGAGGGTCCGCAGAGTCAGGGCCCCTCAATTGGCATTCCGTCGACTAGGTGCGGTCACTCAGATTAGTGCGTAGTCTGTGGCTCGTCCTTCATCGAGGGTGGCATCCGTGGAATCGGTGGCTTTTACTAATCCAGCCTAGGTCATGTCTCAGGATGAAGGTCTGTCTTATGTTGTTCGTCTGTGAGCTAAGTCGCTGTAGACCAGGAGGGAGGACGGGCCATTAAATAGGTGAAGAGTAGGCTTCGAGATGGCTCCCCTAACGGTGATTAACTTGGATTCTCCTCTGACGGGCTAGGAGGGAGGTGTTGTTGTAGAGTCTGCTATAGAAGGGGGCAGACAGTCGAATATTCTCGCTAGTCATAGCCTAGAGGACTCCGCTGCTACTGCACCTCGAATAGAGGCTTCTACTACGGATGTCGCAGGGTATACCGGATGAGGCGGATGGTCAATCCCTAAGGACTATTGCCGTGAACTTGATTGAGCCGCCATCATCCTTGGTAGGTTGTGCCACACTGTCGGCAGCGAAGAGAGTGAAGAGTGTGGTGGTTGATGAGTACGAGTCTGAATCCGACTTGGACCCCGATGATATTCAAATATTCGAAGAGGGCATCACCCATTCGATGGTCAATGCGGAGGGGTCGACCTACCTTGTTAAAGTTCCTACATATATGAACCTGTTAATCGAGAGGGAGGTATTGGTGGAGCAGTTCAGCCTGATGTGTTCTGAGACTGAGAATGAGTCCCTAAAGGAGGTTCTGGACGTCGCTGTGATGGAAGAGGTGGCCGTGATGGGCTTACAGGCATGTTATACCAGACTTTCAATCTGTCAGCCATTTTATTACGGAGCATGTATCTTTCTAACTATTCTTTATGCTTTGCAATCGTATATGCTGGAAGAGGAGAATATCTGAAGGGACAATGTTTGGTCAAGGATCTTTTATAGATGCTAGAAAAATACCGTCGTTGTCGCGATAGGAGTCGCGATCTGCGTGAGCGGTTAAGAAATGATCCTCACAACCAGGCATTGGGCGAGGAATTGGAGAAAAAGGACCGCGAGCTATTGCAAGTGCTATGCATCAGGAGCGAAGTGAATTCGCCTCAAGGACAAGGAGCTCGAAGTGGGAAGAGGGGTCACTGCATAGTACGAATATCTACAAGGCAAAGTGAGAAAACTAGAGCTGGAGATGGAGCAAAGTCGAGTCATGGCTCAGGAAATTGATGCTGAGTGGGGAGCGAAGCTGGCTACCCTGGAGTTTCAGGTCGTTGATCTGGCGCATATGGAGACGGATCCATCAACAAGGGTGGTGGCCTTTGAGGCAGCGGTTCATGTTCATGAGTCCTAGTGAGAGCCGGATAGCTCTATTGCGGCCCTTAGGGAGGCGAGACTTGAGGAGAGAATTGGCGAGCTTGATCAGGAGGCCCGGGATTTGTTGGATTGGGTTGCGGTCTTGGAGGAGGAGAACCAGTGCCTGAGGGTCTTGGCTGGACCGCATCGTGCCGACGTTCCATGCCAGACTCACAAGCTATGGGTCCATCCAAAAGCTCAACTCGACATTTTTAAGAACCTGCTGGCGGAGCGCACTATTTCTGAGGAGGCTATTGAGGTGGTCTGCCAAAAAGCTCGTGAAGCTAGAGCCAGCTACGGATATGATGTGGCGACGCCTGAGGCCGATGGTGGTGCAAGCGGTGGTGACGATGATGGCCCTTATGAAGGTGGTGATGGTGACGGCGGTGTTGGCTCTGAGTGAAAAATAATTTTGTTTATCTGTGTTGGTCTATTTCTTTTGGTTACACCGATGGGCGTTTGTTTGTTTGTCATTTTCTTCTTTGTAAATTTAATTTTTTCGGCTGGCTAGGACCAGATGCAAGCGGCGATGGCCCACATTTCTGGTTCTGTTAATTAAGGATTCTTTTTTCGTTATTTGCTTTGTAATGACGCATTCTTTATTGATCTGTGATTTGGTTGCGGGCGACAGACAATAGTCTTAGTCCGGGTGATATCGAACTGTGATACTTCAATGGCTAAGGCATTTAGCCTGAGTCCCAGTTTGAGCGAGATCGAACTTTACTATTTTGATTGCGAAGGCACTTAGCCTGAGTC